>JAXIVJ010009669.1:5000-7500 GCA_036785665.1 Chirona hameri | reverse complement strand
TGTCTGTGTGTGTCAGTGTGTGTGTGTCTGTGGTGTGTCTGTGTGTGTTGTGTGTGTATGCTGTGTACTGAGTGTGTGTGGTCTGTGTGTGTTTCTGTGTGTGTGTCGTGTGTATGTGTGTGTGTGTCTGGGTGTGTGTCTGTGTGTGTGTCTGTGTTGTGTGTCTCATGAGTAGTGTGTCTTGTGTAGTAGTCTGTATGTGTATGTGATGTGTCTGTGTGTGTCTGTGTGTACCTGTGTGTGTCTTGTGTATGGTGTGCGTAGTTAGGTGTGTCGATGTGTGTCTCGTGTGTGTCTGTGTGTGTCCTGTGTGTGTCTGTGTGTGTCTGGTGTGTGTGTCTTTGTGTGTCGAGTGTGTGTCTGTGTGTGTGTCTGTGTGTGTTGTCTGTGTGTGTGTCTGTGTGTGTTGTTTGTGGATTGTGTGTGTGTGTGTCCTGTGTGTGTGTCCTGTGTCTGAGTCTGTGTCCTGTGTCTGTGTTCTGTGTCTGTGTCTGTGTCTGTGTCTGTGTCTATGTATGTGTGTTGTGATCTGTGTGTGTGTCTTGTGTGGTGTTGTGTTGTGTGTGTGTGTGTCTTTGTGTGTGTCCTGTGTGTGTCTGTGTGTGGTCTGTAGTGTGTCTGTGTTTGTCTGTTGTGTGTCTGTGTGTGCTGTGTGTGTCTGTTGTGTGTCTGTGTTGTGTCTCTGTGTGTATCGTGTGTGTAATCTGTGTGTCTGTGTGTGTCTCTGTGTGTCCTCTGTTGTCTGGTGTGTCTCCCTGTTTAATCGTGTGTGTCTCTGTGTGTCCTGTGTGTGTCTGTGTGTGTCTCTGTGTGTCCTGAGTTTGTCTCTGTTGTGTCGGTGTGTGTGTCTATGTGTGTCTGTGTGTGTCTCTGTGTGTTGTTCTCTGTGTGTATGTAGTTGTCCTGTGTGTGTCCTGTGTGTTGTCTGATGTGTGTCTGTGTGTGTCTGTGTGTGTCTGTGTGTGTCTGTGTGTGTCCTGTGTGGTGTCTGTGTGTGTCTTTGTGTGTTGTCTGTGTCTGTGTGTGTCTGTGTGTGTCTGTGTGTGTCTGTGTGTGTCTGTGAGTGACTGTGTGTTGTCCTGTGTGTGTCTATGTGATGTCTGTGTGTGTCGTGTGTGTCTGTGTGTGTCTGTGTGTGTCTGGTGTGTGTCTCTGTGTGTGTGTGTCCTCTGTGTGTCTGTTAGGTTTATGTCTGTGTGTGTCTGTGTGTGTCTGTGTGTGTCCTGTGTGTGTCTGTTGTGTGTCTGTGTGTGTCTGTGTATGTCTGTGTGTGTCTGTGTGTGTTGTGTTGTTCTGTGTGTGTCTGTGTGTGTGTCTGTGTGTGTCTGTGTGTGTGTGTTGTGTGTGTGTGTGTGGTATGTGTGTCTGTGTGTGTGTGTGTGTTAGTGTCTGTGTGTGTGTGTGTGTGTGCGGTGTGAGTAATGTGTGTGTGTGTCTGGTGTGTGTGTGTGATGTGTGTGTGCTGTGGGTTTCTTGTGTTGGGTGCTGTGTGTTCTGTGTGTGTATGTGTTGTATGTGTTGTGTGTGTGTGTGTCTGTGTGTGTGTGTGTGTCTGTGTGTGTGTGTGTGTTCCCCTTATGTGTGTGTGTGACTGTGTGTGTGTGTGTGTGTCGTGTTGTCTGTGTGTGTGTGAGTGTGTCTGTGTGTGTCTGTGTGGTGTGTGTGTGTGTGTGTGTGTGTGTGTGTGGGTGTGTCTGTGTGTGTGTGTGTGTGTGTGTCTGTGTGTGTGTGTGTGTCCTGTGTGTGTGTGTGTGTGTCTGTGTGTGTGATGTAGGTGTCTGTGTGTGTGTGCCTGTGTGTGTGTGTGTGTGTGTGTGTGTGTGTGTGTGTGTGTGTGTGGTGTGTGTGTGTGTGTGTGTGTGGTCATGTCATCTGTGTGTGTGTGTGTCTTGTGTGTGGTCTGTGGTGTGTGTCTGTGTGTGTCCTGTGTTGTGTCTGTGTGTGTATGTGTGTGTGTCTGTGTGTGTGTCTGTGTGTAGTTTCTGTGTGTGTGTCTGTGTGTGTGTCTGTGTGTGTCTGTAATGTGTATGTGTGTGTCTGTGTGTGTCTGTGTGTACCTGTGTGTGTCTGGTGTGTCTGTGTGTGTCTGTGTGTGTCCTGTGTGTGTCTGTGTGTGTCTGTGTGTGTCTGTGTGTGTCCTGTGTGTGTGTCTTGTGTGTGTCGGTGTGTGTGTGTCTGTGTGTGTGTCAGTGAGTGTCGTCTGGTGTATGTGTGGTCTGTGTGGTGTGTTTTGTGTGTGTGTGTGTGTCTGTATTTGGTGGTGTCTGTGTCTTGTGTCTGTGTCTGTGTCTGTGTCTGTGTCTGTGTCTGTGTCTGTTGTCTATGTATGTGTGTGTGTCGGTATGTGTGTGTGTGTGTGTGGTGTGTGTGTGTGTGTGTGTCTGTGTGTGTCTGTGTGTGTCTGTGTGTGGTCTGTGTGTGTCTGGTGTTGTCTGTGTGTGTCTGTGTGTGTTCTGGGTGTGTCATGTGTGTGTCTGTGTGTGTCTCCTGTGTGTGTGTA
>JAXIVJ010009668.1:0-50104 GCA_036785665.1 Chirona hameri | reverse complement strand
GACAGGAGATGTCAGGGGATGATAATGTGACTGAGTTGGATGACATGAGATGTCAGGGGCTGATAATGTGACTGAGTTGGACGACAGGAGATGTCAGGGGATGATAATGTGACTGAGTTGGATGACATGAGATGTCAGGGGCTGATAATGTGACTGAGTTGGACGACAGGAGATGTCAGGGGCTGAGAATGTGACTGAGTTGGATGACAGGAGATGTCAGGGGCTCAGAATGTAACTGAGTTGGACGACAGGAGATGCCAGGGGCTGAGAGTGTGATTGAGTTGGACGACAGGAGATGTCAGGGGCTGAGAATGTGACTGAGTTGGATGACAGGAGATGTCAGGGGCTGAGAACGTCACCGGCCGTCGTTGCGCTGCCTCCACCTGTCCGGTCACCACCTGTCACCGCACGCGCGTTCACCGAGCCGGGTGACCCAGCTGATAGGGCGGCTGTCGCAGCTGCAGTGTACCGGCCCGGCCGTCCAGCCCTCCAGCCAGGAATGCAGCTCCAGCCGACGGTGACGTCACGCGTCGATCGATGCGTCGGCAGCGGCGCTCAGCTCAGACGTTGGTGCGGACCAGCGATCGCCATCCGGGCGGAGACGACTCTGCTGACTCTGCTGGCTCAGCTGCCACGCTGCTCCACCGGCGCAGCTCTTCGGGATGGTTTGGACGAGCTCTGTCTAGATTTCGCAGCTTTGGAGGTCCCTGGCTGAGACCGCATGCAAGTGTTCTTCGTTTTCATGGTCGTGAGCCAGATATTGTCGTAAGACATGTGATACCAGCGAGTTCCATTTAACACTTCATTTTGAAAATCTTCGTCACGCAGCAATGAACTACTAAAGTCATCGTGCCGGGGAGACGACGGCATCAGAAATGATATACTGCTACTGCCGGATCCTTAATCACCGTCACGAACATGGTATCACGTAGAGCTGGCAACAGGCTCTGGAAACACCGGACAACGGTGTCGGCATGCCAGCGTTTCTTGCCCATTATTCAGGCCTGGAATACCACAGCAGGTTGTTCTCATGCAGTGTGGAAAGCATTGAATTTGAGACGGAATGCCGACTAAGGGCAAAAGTATTCGCGGTGTGACATTATTAATGCACTCGAAATAACCAAGTGATCGTTATTACCTCGATGGGTAGAGTTTCTAGGAAAACTTTGATATTATATAAAATGCCTATCTAGAGTGCTATTCACTGTCGATATGCATAGTAAGAATCAATGTTTTCGATATTCTACCCACAATGTATTGCCGACACTAACTGTGATGTATCTACCCTCCCTGCTTACAGACTGAATACAGTCTTAGTATTGTCAGCGTCACTGATGACTTCTGCAGTCATCATTCAGACATCATTCATGGTCATGTCATCTCGTGATGCCAGCCGCAGCGCACAAAAAGAAACATATCCGTCCAAAGTGGTCGGAAGTTTTTTGTCCTGTCCGCCATTTCGTCTGGCGGCTGGGAAGAGTACCGGAGGAGAAAGAGTAGCGGAGCGCGGCGCGATACAGTAGACGCAGAACGACTATTGACCGGATGTGAGCGAGTACGTTCAGCACCGATAATTGTTACACATGCTAGGGGCGACAACACAGGCTATGCACGATAAGGGTAGGAGAGGGGAGGGGTGAACATGAAATTGCTGTGGCCGATTGGTTATCGGATGCGTTCCTCGCAGTCATTTGGCTTACATTGCAATACGCGTATGCTACTGGGTTACACAACCTAAAGTTTTTAACTTTTTATACTTGGTCTAACATTGATGAACGATAATTCCTAATCAACTTCAAAATCACCACGGCGCCAGAAAGAGCTAAAATATGTCCCGTGAGTTCTTATGTTAGAACTGTTGCCGAGTCTCATCCAGAAATAAGAAAATTGTGTGAACGCTTATAAAACATAGCACTTGCTGCTGACTTTGGTTATTTTTTCCCCAGAAAATCTGCAATATGCACTGATATTTTCCCTTTAACGACCACGTGTATCGCAGTACTTAACTCGCAAAGTCACCAAATGTCATATACAACAGCAGCCTGATCTAAAATGCATTCCTTGCACGGTGCTGCTTGTACACACTGTCGTGATTATGTTAATTGCATGTAAACTGGACGTATTTTCATACTGAATCGGTCTCCTGGGAATTTTAGCGATGCTTTATTGAATACATTGCATTGCTTATCTAATGTTTGGCTGCATGTCTGGTGGGTTGAAGTGTGTGGTTGGCAAGTCAGAGAGAAGGGACAAATAAGCGCAGCACATATCAGTGATGCACCTTTGACAGTCACAGATTCTCGTAAATCTTCAGGTCTACATAGCTCTATCTATGTCACGCCATCCTCACATCTCACCGCGGCTGAGTAAATGTTGCAACTTTTCATCAAGTTAATAAGTAGGCATATCATTTGAAACAGTGATTCTCAAATAGGGGGTAATCAACCAATTTGAGATAGTGTAGTCTTCTGGCGGAGGTAGTGACGATTGAGTTGCTAAGTCAAACATTAGAACTGATTCGTTTGATGACGCCGCACGTTGCACCTATCTATTCCAGGTTCTGTTTTTCACGGTGACCACATTAACGCGAAGAGCATCAAAACCAACCAATTGTAAATGAAGCACAGCTTTATGTCACGTTTGGCGTATTGTAAATGAAGCACAGCTTTATGTCACGTTTTGCGTATTGTAAATGAAGCACAGCTTTATGTCACGTTTTGCGTATTGTAAATGAAGCACAGCTTTATGTCACGTTTTGCGTATTGTAAATGAAGCACAGCTTTATGTCACGTTTTGCGTATTGTAAATGAAGCACAGCTTTATGTCACGTTTTGCGTATTGTAAATGAAGCTCAGCTTTATGTCACGTTTTGCGTATTGTAAATGAAGCACAGCTTTATGTCACGTTTTGCGTATTGTAAATGAAGCACAGCTTTATGTCACGTTTTGCGTATTGTAAATGAAGCACAGCTTTATGTCACGTTTTGCGTATTGTAAATGAAGCACAGCTTTATGTCACGTTTTGCGTATTGTTTAGCGTTGGGAGACTGTTTGAGACTTAACGCGACAGCACACCTGTCCACTTATATTTCTGTTCCTAGATGGCACTAGTAGTAAACGCCTGAAGTTATGCTGTACCGCATAGCTTAAAGCCAGGACTGTGCTCTGCGCAACGGGGAAGGGGTAACGAGTCATTCTAGTCATTGCAAGAGGACTAGAACCATGCCCTTGCCGTTGAGAACCACTGATTTAAAAGGTTCTGGGCTCTGGCGTTTTACGTATTGTTTAGCGTTGGGAGACTGTTTGAGACTTAACCCGCGACTTACTGACAAAAGTATTTTTTGCCCCCACCCCCCTTCCCCTCTTGTTATTTTGCAATAACTCCTAAACGAACACCGGTATTGTCACCAACCTTGCAGTACCTTCTCTCAAATTAATTCTACACATGTTGGCAAAAGTAGATAAAAGGAAAAAGAAAAAGAGAGAGAGAAAAAAAATATGAGATTATGATAGGTCAACCGGGAATGACGTCAGAGTGACGTCATGTTCTTCGGTTTTTGTTGAAAAATAATGGTTTTCAGAAAACGCTGCCAAAAGTACGATGTTTGAGATACAGTAAATTTTCTTAAATTAAATTACTGACAATAAACCGGGCTATCGAACTGCCATCTCGGATTTTTGAGTTTTTTTATTAAAAATTTTGAGAAATCCAAATGCAATTTTGTTTTGTTTTTACAAAATTTTCAAGAAAAAATCAGAATTATCCAAAAACCGGAATATATGTGATCAGGACGTGTGCTGTAAATATGTTTACCAAATTTTAAGTTGATATCTTCAAAAATGACTGACTTATGACCTTTAAATGACAAAAATCGACCACCTCTCACAGCATTACTATGCATAACAAACGCATTTCCGTTTTTGCTTTTTACTTCTATTTATATGGAACAATGTTCTAATGTCATTTGTCACGTTCTAGACGAGAAAAAAAAACATAAACATGTGTCAAAGCGCCTAATGACCGTAATCTGCAGTTTGACCTCGTGACCTAGGATGACCTTGACCTGACCCAAGGTCATAAACAGCTTAGAAAGGTACTTAGAAGTGTCAGACACACGAATCATACCGATTTATCGACAGCTTATGCGTTTAATATCGCAATTGTGCGCGACCATTCCATCCATCGAGACCTTTTGACACGGTCAAACATTTTGTACTTGACCTGACCTGTGACGTCATCAGTTACCCCGAGGTTAACAATATTATGTTTCTCTCGATAGATTTCCCAGGGCTATCGAATGCCGTTTGAATTTATACAATCGGTCTAGTAGTTCCGGAGATCCGAGGGGGGAATAACCCCCCCCCCCCCCCCCCCTCCCCCCGAAAGTCGCGTTATTACGAGCGGAGCGCATCAGTCGTCGTGGCATTGCATGTTGTTTCAACACATAGCCTCTTGACAAAAAGTTCCCTCCCAAAATGACTTAAAATTGAAGTGATGCAAACGTCACACATACGCTTACAGGCCCGCATTCGGATTGACTTCTTGACCGTGGGGACCTGCTTGCGATGGTCCACCTCATAGCCCTCCATTGACTGGGGGAGGGGGGCGTTTAACGCCCCCCCCCCCCCCTGATGAATTTTCGCAATAGTTAAAAACTAATAGCGCTATCAAACTGAAACTTCGGGTACCTTCTTATAGATAGTTTTCACGTTTGATGTGCAAAAATGAAGAAATTTCGTCTATTTTTTGTTCTCGAGTTATAGCGAATTTAGTGACGTCACTACACACGAGTTTTACACCAAAATCAGATAAACTTTGCCAGGCCGTACAAATGCCACATTTGAAGCAAAATGCAATCGAAAAACGCCAAAAGATAGAAAATTATCACAAAATCAACAAATTTCTTAAATATAAAAAACGGAAGATATGTCAGAGAACCATACATAGGCAACTATCATACCAAATTTCAAACTGATATCTCCATTTTTAACGGAGTTATAACATCTAAAGTATGGGTAACTCATGACGTCATATTTTGAAATTGCGTTCTTTGGCTTTTATTGACTAGATGCAGACAAATAAATGCCACCACTGTATTTCGGAGACAAAACTGGTCTAGCAATATGCCTTCTTTGTTAAATTTAACAATTTAAAATTTGTTTGACCTTCGGTGACCTGAATTTGACCTAAAATTGACATTTACTTCGCGTAAATGAAGTCAGGTGGTAAAATGACTATCACTATCGAATTATACGTGGAAAATAACTCATAAAACATGTGTTGCATGACTTTCGTAGATATTTTGAGCATAGTGACCTTTTGTGACCTGACCTTGACCTTGACCTTGGCCAACAATCTCATTTTAGCTCATGCGGGATATGTATCATACCTTTGGCAGCACTTTGGGTGAAACTGGTCGTAATCGAAGGCTTTGGATGGAAAGTATGGCCCATAAACTCAAATTCGCCGATTTTGACCTTTGACCTGACCGTGACCTGACGTTTGACCTCAATTTTATATTTTTAGCATGGTTTAGATTCGTCTCATTGAGAGCTTTCGAATTCCGTCTTGCGCGTCTCGATGCGATCATTGGTTCGGAAGATAACCAGGGGGGGGGGGGGCGTTTAACGTCTCCCTCCCCCCGTCAATGGCGTTCTGCTCAGACCCCAGTCAATGCCGGGATAGGTATGGAGTACTCAGTAGAGCCTTGCATGGGACACATTTTCAGCCCTCATCCCGTTCCAGCCCATTCAGCCAGACCGAAACCCGTTTCAATCCAAATAAAATGCTAATTCATAATTGATGGGGCTCCCCATTCCCACCCATTTCAGCATATTTCACTTTTTGTGGTGCTAAAAAAATGATATGGTCTGTCCCAAACCCGTTCCAACCCGTTACATTTTCCCAAATGGCCCCATTCCCACCCATTTCCATCCCGTTCCATGGGTTCCATGGGGATTCCCATTCCATGAAGGGCTCTAGTACTCAGGGGTGTAGTTTCTCCAGAAAAGTTTGGGGGGAGGGGCTGAGCTGGGAAAAAATCGCTTAAAGTACCATCAAAATTCACAAAATACAGATTTCTCCCCGGATTTGACCCACTTCCTCGTCCAAGTGGGGGCGAGGGGGGGGGGCTGGATAATGGACAATGGACAATGGACATCCCCACAGGTCGAAGCTGCGAGGAGGGCCCAAGCCATGACGGCGTCACCACTCCCGGGTTGCGACTCGAGGTCCACCACATGCCCTGTAGCCAGAGACGACCAGACCCGGGTTGACGTGTGCGTGACAGAGGACGGAGGACCGGTTACGGGGAGGAAAAAAGGGGACTTCTGTAAAAATATACGCATAGCACTTACTTTCTACATTATGTGCTGTAGTACTACCTTCTTCTGAGCTTTAGGCATTAGAATACCTAGAAAATGAAGGTATCTGGTATACGTACCTTCATTTTCCAAATATTTCACTGCCTGAAGCTCTTTTTTTTCGGGCAGCTTGACAGCGAACCTCAAGGAAAGATGCAAATTGTATCGCAGTATATCATACTGTTCTATACACTCCAGCATGGCTTTCTTCTCCTGTCACCGAGATCACCGTCTTTCATGAGTTAACCCTCGCCCGGGTAGGGAGGGGGGGGGATGCCACCCCCTCGGTGTTTCTGGAATAACTCGCGTATTTTCCAACCGATTTTGATGCAACTTTCAGTACCCTACTTTCGAACAATTTGCCACATACTCTGAAATTATTGATTTTTTAACCCACATGACCCGTGACTTATGACCTGTTTCTCAAGGTCATGTCAGGCGCAACTGGCGTCCCACAGTATCGATGCTGGTAACTTCTGCCGTTTTCGAGTGTTTGTTGTTCAGGAGCATATGCACAGGTGTTTCCAGGTGACAGTTGTGGCTTACACTGAGATTGTGACCTCGATTGACCTCTTCAGAGGTCAACTGAGGTCATTGACCTCCGATGACCTCATATGACTTTTTTGGGCTTCTGGTGGTTTCTAGGACATTTTGTGACGCTGATTCAAATTTGGGATCCATTTTACAAAATTACATGTTCCTCTGGGGTCATGCGCTTCTACAGGTCAACCGAAGTCACTGACCTGACATGAGCTTTTTGGCATTTAGCAGTTTTTATGACATTTTGTGACGCTGATTACGAATGTGGCACCCAGTAAGCATTATGATATGCTCATTCACGATTCTAGCTCGATAAAATTCAATTTATACGCATTTTCAATTTTTATGACATTTTGGTCATTGACATGATCTCAGAAGTCACCTAATGACCCAATACCTTAAAATCGGATATCAGCGGCTTCCTCTTGTCACAAGCAACACGCTCGTCTTTGTCTCTAAGCTCTATCTCAATTAGGGGCGAAACGCTAAGGGGGGGTTGTGTACCAACCACCCTACCCGAACACGTAGTGATTTTGCCCTACCCGGGCGAAGGTTAAGCCAGTACTCCAGTACTCCCAGGGGTGTAGGATCCTATTCCCAAGAGCCCCCCCCCCCCCTCCCCAACTTAGCTTCAGCCTCCCCAACTTGGACGAAGAAGTGGGTCAAATCCTGGGATAAATCTCTATTTTTGTGAATTTTGATGGTACTTTAAGCGATTTTCTCAGCTCTGCCCCCCCCCCAACTTTTCTGGAGAAGCTACACCCCTGAGTACTCCATACACTACCTATGAGGTGGCGGACGAAGAGGTGGCCATAACTGCACTAGCCGAGCTGAACAAGTATCTTTGGTAGCTGCGGACTGGTACTGGCTCTTTGCAGCGCTATTCTTACTGAAGGTGGGTTAGTACCATCGCAAGCAGGTCCCCACGATCAAGAAGTCAACCCTAATGGTCTTTAAGCGTTTGTGTGACGTGTGCATCACTTCAATTCTAAGTCATTTTGGGAGGATACTTTTTGTCAAGAGGCTATGTGTTGAAACATGCAATGCGATGACGACTGATGTTTTACTCATAATTTACCATTTCCTTTGTCTTGATGCGACAAACTCTTTAGAAAGCCACTTGTGTCGGTAAGGGTTATGCGTCGTGCACCGTGAAGCATCCAGCATACTGTCTTACTCTCATTAAGTCCTATTTTATATGATTTTTTCTCTCGCAATATATTTGTCTTGATCATACCTAAGTATGATTTTGTTTCATCATAATGTTTGTTTGGAAACTATGCATCCATAACCAACAACATGCGTCGACTGCTACACATCTGTCTTACTACATCAGTCATGTTCTTATTGACTACACATGCATTCATCTGTTTCCAACATTTCCGCGCCAGTCACAAAGGAATGCTGCAGCAGAAGTGTTTTGTATTCTTGTTTTTACTTGTGTGATTTTATTGTATGCTTTTTCTGACCATGTTCCCTGTGTTTTTAACTCATGACGAGAGGTTATAATAGCCACAGGCACATGTGGACGACCTTAATAAAAGTCTGTATCTGTATCTGTATCTGAAGCGAGCGCGGCATTGAGGCAGGCAGTCCTGCTTTTTACCTGCGTTACGTCACTGGTGCAGCGGGTCGCGTCTTCTCACAGGCGACAGAGCTGGGCATTACCTGCCCGCTGATCTCAAGTTCAGCTCTCCGCTGAGATCGCCACTGTCGCCGGTCGCCAGTCGATGAACGTTCCCTGGCCGATGGTACCACGCCACTATCGACGTCTCCCCTCAGTAGGGGGGGGGGGGGTCTATCCCCGGGGGAGGGTGCTTCTGGCGCGTTGCCAAGACTGTCACCGCTGTGACACAGCTAATGACCACGCTGTACATATTGGATATGTAATAAGCAGCACGGGAAACGTACTAACAGTGCGCAACTTTATCATCAACCCAAGTAGTGACGCACAAGAACGACAACGTTAGGGCATGGCGTGACGCACAAGAACGACAACGTTAGGGCATGGCGTGACGCACAAGAACGACAACGTTAGGGCATGGCGTGACGCACAAGAACGACAACGTTAGGGCATGGCGTGACGCACAAGAACGACAACGTTAGGGCATGGCGTGACGCACAAGAACGACAACGTTAGGGCATGGCGTAACTTTGTTCGCGTTGGCTTTCCTTTCAACGAAACCGTGACGCAACCAGCATGCTGTCTTACTCTCATTGAGTCCTATTTTATATGACTTATGAATAGGCTTTTGAATGTGCTGGTATGTAAGACGTCTCTTGATATTTTGTCTTTATTGATTTCGTATTGCTTAAGCTTGAAATAATGCCCAACCTTACATGTCACCTATAAACAACATTAAATATTACATATATGCACTTATGCTTAATAAAGTCATCCAACTGGACGATATTTATAGGTTGTTCATGTTTTTGCAATATTTTGACAAGAGCATGATTACGTACGAAACACGTACCCAAAATACTCGTAATATGGAGCGGCACTTACCATGTTAAAAATATCACATTTACTTACTCAAAAATACATAGCGCCTGTGTGCATCATTTCCAAGATATAGGTACTTTTATATTGTCTGTTACATTTATATTTGCTCGTTAGCATGCTCTCAAATCACACAATGCAATATGCATTCAAGGCACGGGGAGAGTTTCCTATTCAGAGTTCAGACAGGGGCGGCGGAATCTATTTTGGGATGGGGGGGCAAACCGTTCTTGACCGAGGGGTGTTAGCGAAAGGTTGTAGACGGGGGGAGGGCGTTAGCGAAAAGTTGTTGAGCGGGAGGGGGGATGTTTCGTCAGCGAAAGCTTGTTGAACAGTGGAGAAGTAACAAATAATGAGTACTACTGAACACTGATTTCTAGTTGTTTGTCAGGGAAAATGGGGGGGGGACAATCCCCCTGGCTCAAGAATGTGGGACGGGGGTGGGACAATCCCCCTGGCTCAAGAATGTGGGAGGGGGGAACACGTCCCCCCCGTGGCGGAGCCCCGAGAGCCCCTCAGCCCTTGCGCTTTGCTGTTTTACTACTACTTTACTTGTGCCTTGTTCGAAAACGGAGTGGAATTAGTTTCCAGTCACTTCGATTGGTTATGGGCCCCTCGGACTATTGGGCCTTTCGAGGCTCAATGTGGAGGGGGGGCATTGCCCATGCCCCCCCCCCCCCCTCCCCTCTGGATCCGCCACTGAAATAGGTAACCTCTAATGCGGTGGCAAAGTACAGAATGCAGGAGAGGCTGACTACCCAAGCCGTCCTCTCATTGGTCAAACGACCGAGATATATAACAAATTACCGCGGGGATCTCGCTGTTTCCTCGGGAGTTCGGGACATCTCCCATTGACCAAGACCAGAAAGTTTTGATGTCATTGGACTATATTGGACTAGTAGATCGAAATGGTAAGCTCATCTTGGTTTAACAGGTTAAAGGAAAACACCTTTGAAGGCATGTGGTCGGCCATAATGGTTTTCGATATCCGACCGCCGAAATATGAGCGTTCGACGCGTGCATGTTTTTTTGGGGGGGGGGCAACACAAATATGTTTGCCCCCTCACGTCTTTCGATGGGAGGGGGCACCTTTCCCCCTCTGCCCCCCCCCCCCCCCCCCCCTTCCGGTTCCGCCGCCACTGTATTCAGATCGTTGGGCCACTGCCCCACCAACTTTGATTTTGGCCCCACCATCTTTGTGTTTTGCCCCACCAACTGTTGTCAGATTTGAAGGTTTCCTGGTTTTAAAGTGCTAATTTTTCACCTCAGCCATGCAAAACAACCACCTAATATGATATTTTGCCTCACCAACTTGGTCTGAAAAGCTCCACTCATGATTCAAGGAACCGGTTCCCAGGTTCCTACATGCGTACGTCCTACATGTGAGCGTAAAATATGCACGGGTGGTCACGATCACGAGCCTGTGTGTCACGAACAGAGTTCGCCACGGGCCGGGCTGGCCTTATGGGCCATGGGCCGGGCCTGGGCCAGGCCTCAACTTTAAGGAAACCACCGGGCTCTGGACGGGCCTGGGCTGATAATTTTGATGTAATGCGCACAAGCTCAGGTCAGCTTAAAAATATTTTAACCAGCAGTTCAATTACACAGCAACACACTGTTGCTGTGTAATTGAACTAATGAACACTGTTGCTGTGTAATTGGCTGTGTTTTTTTTTTGTTGGCATAGTTGGTTCGATGTTTCACATTTATAGCATACAAGTAAATATGCTAAGATAATGATTGCAAATTTTGTGAAAATAATGACATACTTAATCTGAACGGGCCGGACTGGGCCTGGGCCTCAATATTAAGAATTTGACCGGGCCTGGTCCGGGCCTGGGCTCGGTGTTCATGGGCCTGGGCCGGGCCGGGCTGGGGGTTGGTGGGCCCGTGGCGAACACTGGTCACGAATACGCAATTCTGACCGACTCTGCCAAGGTACACGGGCACGACTACTTTCTGCAGCGCTTGTGTTCTGCACGGCACCTTATTTAACTGCATGATGGTAGGCCTGTGACTACAATCTTGTCTGGGTCTGCGGCTGGTAGGCTGCAACGATTAAAGCTAACAATCGTGATTGGTATGCTGCACCTCAGTGCTTTCATCTATAGTGGATAGACTGCGCCGCAGTACATTCGTGTTCGATAGACTGCGCCGCAGTACATCCGTGTTGGATAAACTGCACCACAGTACACCAGTGTTTGATAGACTGCACCGCAGTACATCCGTGGTTGATAGTTTGCACCGCAGTACATCCGTGGTTGATAGTTTGCACCGCAGTACATCCGTGGTTGATAGTTTGCACCGCAGTACATCCGTGGTTGATAGTTTGCACCGGAGTACATCCGTGGTTCATAGTTTGCACCGCAGTACATCCGTGGTTGATAGTTTGCACCGCAGTACATCCGTGGTTGATAGTTTGCACCGCAGTACATCCGTGGTTGATAGTTTGCACCGCAGTACATCCGTGGTTGATAGTTTGCACCGCAGTACATCCGTGGTTGATAGTTTGCACCGCAGTACATTCGTGGTTGATAGTTTGCACCGCAGTACATCCGTGGTTGATAGTTTGCACCGCAGTACATCCGTGGTTGATAGTTTGCACCGCAGTACATCCGTGGTTGATAGTTTGCACCGCAGTACATCCGTGGTTGATAGTTTGCACCGCAGTACATCCGTGGTTGATAGTTTGCACCGCAGTACATCCGTGGTTGATAGTTTGCACCGCAGTACATCCGTGGTTGATAGTTTGCACCGCAGTACATCCGTGGTTGATAGTTCGCACCGCAGTACATCCGTGGTTGATAGTTTGCACCGCAGTACATCCGTGGTTGATAGTTTGCACCACAATACAACTGCAATGGTTAGGCTGCGCCGCAATGCATCTGTAAAAAGTTGCAGGTGTTGTCCGGCACAATTTTCACATGCTGGGTGACATATCACTTGCAGTAAGTTGGTTTTTCTTCTGTGATTGGCAAACTTTAACCAAAGAATCTGTGATTGGAAGACTGGTTCAGTTGCTCAATAGCTGTTGGACCGGCTGAGTCTAGCGACTGATGCGTATCTGGCAGTTGTGACCACTTAGTATGCACGCTATTATGATGTACAGAGCACATACTACACGTTCACAGCCTAATTAGATGCTTCTAATCAATGTTTGAATGCTAAATTAGATGTCCATTTGCATTTAACTGCCTAAACGCTACGTCAAGATAGACGCGAATGGCATAAAGTGAGTTGGATTGTAAAATATAGACTAATATACGATAAAACATAGTGATATAGTAACACATTGGTGTTTTCTTTCTTCAGAAATGTTATTTGTTCTGTACTAATCGTGCGTGTGTATGAATTCCTCTGGACGACGAGCCCATTGACATTAGGCTTTTAAGTGTGAAAGTCGTATGGATACCATAGCACACAACTGCTGTGGAATTTTCAGCTGATTGGCACATTGGTTAGAATCAAATATTAAAATACTTCTTGTTCTTACCTGTACAGGTTTATCTAAGGAGAGCAAAAATGTATGCGCTTTCGTGATCTATGTTTTTCAGACAGCCAATCAGCGTCATGAAGTCTACTAAATAAACGTATCATGGCGTGGCAAAAGTTGACACTAGACATACATGTCGTAAGATTGACGCGGTCTGTAGATTTGTGATGCTATAGTTCAACCATGTTTAGCATTCTACATATATGTATAAACCGCTCATGCACGATAGCTATTTTGTGAATCACAGGTCTTGGTTTTGGCTAAAAACTGTTTTTCTATCGACCAATTTCCCCAAATCTGGCGTGTTAGGCGGAAAATGTCAAAGGCTTGGTAAGTTCGAGGGACTGTGATACCTTGTTTCCATTGCTTGTAAATATACAAAACAGTGCATTTGTCTTTACGACTTAGACATATTACAATATCTTCCCTTTCTGTGTCGGCAAAATGGCGTAAATATGATAATTATGTCAGAACTTGAGTGAAATAATCTTGACAATTGTTAACGTTCATATTGACATATATGTATAAACAGTCAACTCCTCATATTAATTTATTACTAACCAAGACGCGATTCGTATTAATACCTTCTTCAGTTGGCCATTCAAAATGGGACATACAAAACTACATATGACAATCTTGACAATATTAAAAAGTGAATTAATGTAAAGGCTATCGTTTGCACTATGCTTGACTGACTAATCATGTCTTCATTGTAATGAAAAGTGCAATCATACACTCGCAAAACACATTTAATACCCACTTCTTCCGATTAACATCGCTGAACAAACATCCGATAACATCATGCATGTATCCATTAGTTCTGAATATTAAAAACCCTCGCAAAGATAATGATGCGACCACGTCAATCAAAACAATATAAACAGCTCGAATACCTTCTACTTGGCTGCAAAATAGCCCGCGCGCTCGAAATCCATGGGTTTGATGCAGCGATTGTGTGAATCGGACGGTGGTTCAGGACTGGCGACTCTTTACCCGAACTGCTGACACACCTGCCCCCCCCCCCCCCAGCCCCTCCCACCCAGACATACCGTACATTCCCAGGTCCGCATACATGCCATCGACAATCGATCTGCCCACCAGACGGTCTGCATAGTACAAGGGTCGCCGGTGGGCGGCGGGCCCGTCCCGGCGGACGGAACCCTCGGGTCTGGCCTTCCCGCCAGGCGAGCCGGTCCCGGCCGACACTTTCTTCCGTTGTGGCAACCGTGTCGGCCGCATTCCTGTCCAGGGTTTGTGCGCCGGCAGACGGCGGGGATCGATGCCGACGTGTGTGGTGTATCAGGCGGAGTGGGAGCGGGAGCGGGGAGTCTGGACCGGCTCAGGGCAGACAGCGGGGAGTCTGGAGCGGCTCAGGGAAGGCAGCGGGGAGTCTGGACCGGCTCAGGGCAGACATCGGGGAGTCTGGACCGGCTCAGGGCAGACAGCGGGGAGTCTGGAGCGGCTCAGGGAAGGCAGCGGGGAGTCTGGACCGGCTCAGGGCAGACAGCGGGGAGTCTGGAGAGGCTCAGGGAAGACAGCGTGGAGTCTGGAGCGGCTCAGGGAAGACAGCGTGGAGTCTGGACCGGCTCAGGGCAGACAGCGGGGAGTCTGGACCGGCTCAGGGAAGACAGCGGGGAGGGTGGAGCGGCTCAGGGAAGACAGCGGGGAGGGTGGAGCGGCACAGGGAAGACAGCGGGGAGTCTGGAGCGGCTCAGGGAAGACAGCGTGGAGTCTGGAGCGGCTCAGGGAAGACAGCGTGGAGTCTGGACCGGCTCAGGGCAGACAGCGGGGAGTCTGGAGCGGCTCAGGGAAGGCAGCGGGGAGTCTGGACCGGCTCAGGGCAGACAGCGTGGAGTCTGGAGCGGCTCAGGGAAGACAGCGTGGAGTCTGGAGCGGCTCAGGGAAGACAGCGTGGAGTCTGGACCGGCTCAGGGCAGACAGCGGGGAGTCTGGAGCGGCTCAGGGAAGACAGCGGGGAGGGTGGAGCGGCTCAGGGAAGACAGCGGGGAGGGTGGAGCGGCTCAGGGAAGACAGCGGGAAGGGTGGAGCGGCACAGGGAAGACAGCGGGGAGGGTGGAGCGGCTCAGGGAAGGCAGCGGGGAGTCTGGAGCGGCTCAGGGAAGACAGCGGGGAGGGTGGAGTGGCTCAGGGAAGACAGCGGGGAGGGTGGAGTGGCTCAGGGAAGACAGCGGGGAGGGTGGAGCGGCACAGGGAAGACAGCGGGGAGTCTGGAGCGGCTCAGGGAAGACAGCGTGGAGTCTGGAGCGGCTCAGGGAAGACAGCGTGGAGTCTGGACCGGCTCAGGGCAGACAGCGGGGAGTCTGGAGCGGCTCAGGGAAGGCAGCGGGGAGTCTGGACCGGCTCAGGGCAGACAGCGTGGAGTCTGGAGCGGCTCAGGGAAGACAGCGTGGAGTCTGGAGCGGCTCAGGGAAGACAGCGTGGAGTCTGGACCGGCTCAGGGCAGAGAGCGGGGAGTCTGGAGCGGCTCAGGGAAGACAGCGGGGAGGGTGGAGCGGCTCAGGGAAGACAGCGGGGAGGGTGGAGCGGCTCAGGGAAGACAGCGGGGAGGGTGGAGCGGCACAGGGAAGACAGCGGGGAGTCTGGAGCGGCTCAGGGAAGACAGCGGGGAGGGTGGAGCGGCTCAGGGAAGGTAGCGGGGAGGGTGGATCGGCTCAAGGAAGACAGCGGGGAGGGTGGAGCGGCTCAGGGAAGACAGTGGGGAGGGTGGAGCGGCTCAGGGAAGACAGCGGGGAGGGTGGAGCGGCTCAGGGAAGACAGCGGGGAGGGTGGAGCGGCTCAGGGAAGACAGAGGGGAGGGTGGAGCGGCTCAGGGAAGACAGCGGGGAGGGTGGAGCGGCTCAGGGAAGACAGTGGGGAGGGTGGAGCGGCTCAGGGAAGACAGCGGGGAGGGTGGAGCGGCTCAGGGAAGACAGCGGGGAGGGTGGAGCGGCTCAGGGAAGACAGCGGGGAGGGTAGAACGGCTCAGGGAAGACAGTGGGGAGGGTGGAGCGGCTCAGGGAAGACAGCGGGGAGGGTGGAGCGGCTCAGGGAAGACAGTGGGGAGGGTGGAGTGGCTCAGGGAAGACAGCGGGGAGGGTGGAGCGGCTCAGGGAAGACAGTGGGGAGGGTGGAGCGGCTCAGGGAAGACAGCGGGGAGGGTGGAGCGGCTCAGGGAAGACAGCGGGGAGGGTTGAGCGGCTCAGGGAAGACAGCGGGGAGGGTGGAGCGGCTCAGGGAAGACAGCGGGGAGGGTGGAGCGGCTCAGGGAAGACAGCGGGGAGTCTGGAGCGGCTCAGGGAAGACAGCGGGGAGGGTGGAGCGGCTCAGGGAAGGTAGCGGGGAGGGTGGATCGGCTCAGGGAAGACAGCGGGGAGGGTGGAGCGGCTCATGGAAGACAGTGGGGAGGGTGGAGCGGCTCAGGCAAGACAGCGGGGAGGAGGAGCGGCTCAGGGAAGACAGTGGAGAGGGGGGAGCGGCTCAGGGAAGACAGCGGGGAGGGTGGAGCGGCTCAGGGAAGGGAGCGGGGAGTCTGGAGCGGCTCAGGGAAGGCAGCGGGGAGGGTGGAACGGCTCAGGGGAGACAGCAGGGAGGGTGGAGCGGCTCAGGGAAGACAGTGGGGATGGTGGAGCGGCTCAGGGAAGGGAGCGGGAGTCTGGAGCGGCTCAGGGAAGACAGCGGGGAGGGTGAAGCGGCTCAGGGAAGACAGTGGGAGGGTGGAGCGGCTCAGGGAAGACAGTGGGGAGGGTGGAGCGGCTCAGGGAAGACAGCGGGGAGGGTGGAGCGGCTCAGGGAAGACAGCGGGGAGGGTGGAGCGGTTCAGGGAAGGCAGCGGGGAGGGTGGACCGGCTCAGGGAAGGCAGCGGGGAGGGTGGAGCGGCTCAGGGAAGGGAGCGGGGAGGGTGGAGCGGCTCAGGGAAGACAGCGGGGAGGGGGGAGCGGCTCAGGGAAGACAGTGGGGAGTCTGGAGCGGCTCAGGGAAGACAGCGGGGAGTGGGAGCGGCTCAGGAAAGACAGCGGGGAGGGTGAACCGGCTCAGGGAAGGCAGTGGGGAGTCTGGAGCGGCTCAGGGAAGGCAGTGGGGAGGGGGGAGCGGCTCAGGGAAGACAGCGGGGAGGGTGGAGCGGCTCAGGGAAGACAGCGGGGAGTCTGGAGCGGTTCAGAGAAGACAGCGGGGAGGGTGGAGCGGCTCAGAGAAGGTAGCGGGGAGGGTGGATCGGCTCAGGGAAGGCAGCGGGGAGGGTGGAGCGGCTCAGGGAAGACAGTGGGGAGGGTGGAGTGGCTCAGGGAAGACAGCGGGGAGGGTGGAGCTGCTCAGGGAAGACAGCGGGGAGTCTGGACCGGCTCAGGGAAGACAGCGGGGAGGGTGGAGCAGCTCAGGGAAGACAGCGGGGAGGGTGGAGCGGCTCAGGGAAGGCAGCGGGGAGGGTAGAGCGGCTCAGGGAAGACAGCGGAGATGGTGGAGCGGCTCAGGAAAGGGAACGGGGAGGGTGGAGCGGCTCAGGGAAGACAGCGGGGAGGGTGGAGCGGCTCAGGGAAGGCAGTGGGGAGGGTGGAGCGGCTCAGGGAAGGTAGCGGGGAGTCTGGAGCGGCTCAGGGAAGACAGCGGGGAGGGTGGAGCGGCTCATGAAGACAGCGAGGAGGGTGGAGCGGCTCAGGGAAGGGAGCGGGGAGTCTGGAGCGGCTCAGAGAAGGCAGCGGGGAGGGTGGAGCGGCTCAGGGAAGACAGCGGGGAGGGTGGAGCGGCTCCGGGAAGACAGCGGGGAGTCTGTAGCGGCTCAGGGAAGACATCGGGGAGGGTGGAGCGGCTCAGGGAAGGTAGCGGGGAGTCTGGAGCGGTTCAGGGAAGACAGCGGGGAGTCTGGACCGGCGCAGGGAAGACAGCGGGGAGGGTGAAGCGGCTCAGGGAAGACAGCGGGGAGTCTGGAGCGGCTCAGGGAAGACAGCGGGGGAGGGTGGAGCGGCTCAGGGAAGGAAGCGGGGAGGGTGGAGCGGATCAGGGAAGACAGCGGGGAGGGTGGAGCGGCTCAGGGAAGACAGCGGGGAGGGTGGAGCGGCTCAGTGAAGACAGCGGGGAGGGTGGAGCGGCTCAGGGAAGACAGCGGGGAGTCTGGACCGGCTCAGGGAAGACAGCGGAGAGTCTGGACCGGCTCAGGGAAGACAGCGGGGAGGGTGGAGCGGCTCAGGGAAGACAGCGAGGAGGGTGGAGCGGCTCAGGGAAGACAGCGGGGAGGGGAGCGGCTCAGGGAAGACAGCGGGGAGGGTGGAGCGGCTCAGGGAAGGCAGCGGGGAGGGTGGAGCAGCTCAGGGAAGGGAGCGGGGAGTCTGGAGCGGCTCAGGGAAGACAGCGGGGAGGGTGGAGCGGCTCAGGGAAGACAGCGGGGAGTCTAGATCGGCTCAGGGAAGACAGCGGGGAGGGTGGAGCGGCTCAGGGAAGACAGCGGGGAGTCTGGACCGGCTCAGGGAAGACAGCGGGGAGGGTGGAGCGGCTCAGGGAAGACAGCGGGGAGTCTGGACCGGCTCAGGGAAGACAGCGGGGAGGGTGGAGCGGCTCAGGGAAGACAGCGGGAGGGTGGACCGACTCAGGGAAGGCAGCGAGGAGGGTGGAGCGGCTCAGGAAACAGCGGGGAGGGGGGAGCGGCTCAGGAAAGACAGCGGGAAGGGTGGAGCGGCTCAGGGAAGACAGCGGGGAGTCAGCGGGGAGGGGGAGCGGCTCAGGAAAGACAGCGGGAAGGGTGGAGCGGCTCAGGGAAGACAGCGGGGAGTCTGGAGCGGCTCAGGGAAGACAGCGGGGAGGGTGGAACGGCTCAGGGAAGACAGTGGGGAGGGTGGAGCGGCTCAGGGAAGACAGTGGGGAGGGGGAAGCGGCTCAGGGAAGACAGCGGGGAGTCTGGAGCGGCTCAGGGAAGACAGCGGGGAGGGTGGAGCGGCTCAGGGAAGGGAGCGGGGAGGGTGGAGCGGATCAGGGAAGACAGCGGGGAGGGTGGAGCGGCTCAGGGAAGACAGCGGGGAGGGTGGAGCGGCTCAGTGAAGACAGCGGGGAGGGTGGAGCGGCTCAGGGAAGACAGCGGGGAGTCTGGACCGGCTCAGGGAAGACAGCGGAGAGTCTGGACCGGCTCAGGGAAGACAGCGGGGAGGGTGGAGCGGCTCAGGGAAGACAGCGAGGAGGGTGGAGCGGCTCAGGGAAGACAGCGGGGAGTCTGGAACGGCTCAGTGAAGACAGCGGGGAGTCCGGGCGGCTCAGTGAAGACAGCGGGGAGGGGGAGCGGCTCAGGGAAGACAGCGGGGAGGGTGGAGCGGCTCAGAGAAGACAGCGGGGAGTCTGGACCGGCTCAGGGAAGACAGCGGGGAGGGTGGAGCGGCTCAGGGAAGGCAGCGGGGAGGGTGGAGCAGCTCAGGGAAGGGAGCGGGGAGTCTGGAGCGGCTCAGGGAAGACAGCGGGGAGGGTGGAGCGGCTCAGGGAAGACAGCGGGGAGTCTAGACCGGCTCAGGGAAGACAGCGGGGAGGGTGGAGCGGCTCAGGGAAGACAGCGGGGAGTCTGGACCGGCTCAGGGAAGACAGCGGGAAGGGTGGAGCGGCTCAGGGAAGACAGCGGGGAGTCTGGACCGGCTCAGGGAAGACAGCGGGGAGGGTGGAGCGGCTCAGGGAAGACAGCGGGGAGTCTGGACCGGCTCAGGGAAGACAGCGGGGAGTCTGGAGCGGCTCAGGGAAGACAGCGGGGAGGGTGGAGCGGCTCAGGGAAGACAGCGGAGAGTCTGGACCGGCTCAGGGAAGACAGCGGGGAGGGTGGAGCGGTTCAGGGAAGACAGCGGGGAGGGTGGAGCGGCTCAGGGAAGGCAGCGGAGAGTCTGGAGCGGCTCAGGGAAGACAGGGGGAGGGTGGAGCGGCTCAGGGAAGGTAGCGGGGAGTCTGGAGCGGCTCAGGGAAGACAGCGGGGAGTCTGGAGCGGCTCATGGAAGACAGCGGGAAGGGTGGAGCGGCTCAGGGAAGACAGCGGGGAGTCTGGAGCGGCTCAGGGAAGACAGCGGGGAGGGTGGAACGGCTCAGGGAAGACAGCAGGGAGGGTGGAGCGGCTCAGGGAAGACAGTGGGGAGGGTGGAGCGGCTCAGGGAAGACAGCGGGGAGGGTGGAGCGGCTCAGGGAAGACAGCGGGGAGGGTGGATCGGCTCAGGGAAGACAGCGGGGAGGGTGGAGCGGCTCAGGGAAGACAGCGGGGAGGGTGGAGCGGCTCAGGGAAGACAGCGGGGAGGGTGGATCGGCTCAGGGAAGACAGCGGGGAGGGTGGAGCGGCTCAGGGAAGACAGTGGGGAGGGAAGAGCGGCTCAGGGAAGGCAGCGGGGAGTCTGGAGCGGCTCAGGGAAGACAGCGGGGAGGGTGGAGCGGCTCAGGGAAGGTAGCGGGGAGTCTGGAGCGGCTCAGGGAAGACAGCGGGGAGTCTGGAGCGGCTCAGGGAAGACAGCGGGGAGGGTGGAGCGGCTCAGGGAAGACAGCGGGGAGGGTGGAGCGGCTCCCCCGGTAACGGCGGAGGTTGTGCTGGCCAGCCGCATGCTCTGGTGCGGGCAGGCGCGTCCGCCGCCGAGGGCGTTGACCTTTGTGGCGGCATCGGCGGCGGCGGCCGGTACCGGTGGTCACTGCTCCAGTCAGGCGTACCAAGGCCACTCAATATAACCAGCCTCGTCAGCAATCAATACCTAACTGGATTAGCCAAAAACGAGCCAGTGACCCGAATAACAGGCGTCACATGGGCTCTTCCCATGCCACGTCCTGTCATGGAGGCCATCAGTTGGCACAGTGGACGTGATGGCGGTAAAGAGGTGTTCACACTGTGCTGCACACGTCGCGGCTGGATCGCACTTTTGCAGTCGTGGCTCTCACCAGGGCTGTATTACTCATGTGGCGTGCCAGAAACGCTCACACGGTATGCATTGAACGATGGGGTGTGAATCATACCACTGACGGAGCCCTGGCGACCCATGCTAATCAAATATCGAGTGTGCTTTGCAGCCTTCCTCGGGGAAATTAGCATAACTTTTTAAATTTATATTTCCTGTCTCTTTTTGTATTAGAAATGTGACTCAGTTCGGTCATCTAAATGCATTTTAGTCTCAGCGTGTCAGATTTAACACAGATGAACGAAAATAAGGGATACATAAAACGTGGATAAACCACCGTCTCAATATTAATAATAACAAAAACTAGGTCAGCTGTCTATCTCTTATCTGGCACTCGACTACATACGTTTTACAATCGAAGGAAGCGAAAGTTACTCACAAATGAGAAAGCTTTGCAGTCGTATTTCAAACATCACATGTGCATTAATCCGCGAGCGATATATCGCAGGGGAGAAAACCGCACACCTATATGCCTTTTCCTGAACGTAACTATTGCGCTGTCTAGGAAATAATGTAAATTTGTAAATGGTCCGGTCCGTCCGTCGTTTGTAAATGGTCCGGAGTGTATAAAGCGTTTTGATGCGTTTTGATGCATGTTTTGATGTAAGGCTGATTTAAGCACGAGTGCATCAATGCGCTTTATACACTTCGGACCATTTACAATCCAGTAAGGCGCCGTTGTTGGCGATGCACGAGCGAGCGCGAAGGAAATATATGGTGAATTTCAACTCGATCGGGCAAGTAGTTTCTGAGATACAAAAAAGGGTGTGCACGTGCGCACGTGCAAAGGCATCCCACCCCTGACTTGTGGGAAAGAGGCGGCTTAGAGGTTCCTAACCACACACCGAATTTGAACACAATTGGCTCAGCCGTTCCTGAGATATAGAATAGGGGTGTGCACGTGCGCACGTGCAGAGGCACCCCATCCCTGACTTGTGGGAAACTGGCGGTTGAGAGGTCCCTAACCACACACCAAATTTGCACACAATCGGCTCAGCCGTTGTTGAGTTGTTGCGAGAAAACACTTTTCAACACCCCTCACGCGGCACGCGCCACGCGCAGTGGTAGTCACCCACATGAGTCGGCACCGGTCTCAAACAGGGTAGGTTGGATGGGACTGCTCAGCAAAGAAGTCAGCTTGTCAATCGGAGGTGTGGTTGCAGAGATATGAGCTTCTCAAAAGCGTCTCCACGGGTCGGGCCGGGCCGGGCCGCTCATATTCAGATTTTTCCCATATACCACGGAAAGACGAGCGGGCGCTTCGCGCTCGCTCGTAACCAGTAAGGCGCCGTAGTTGGCGATTAACGAGCGAGCGCGAAGGAAATGTATGGGAAATTTCAACTCCATCGGGCAAGTAGTTTCTGAGATACAAAAAAAAGGTGCGCGCGTGCAGAGGCACCCACCTTTGACTTGTGGGAATGTGGGGGCTGAGAGGTCCCTAACCACACACCAAATTTGAACACAATCGGCTCAGCCGTTCCTGAGATACAGAATAGGGGTGTGCACGTGCGCACGTGCAGAGGCACCCACCCCTGACTTGTGGGAAACTGGCGGATAAGAGGTCCCTAACCACAAATAAAATTTGAACACAATCGGCTCAGCCGTCGTTCCTGAGATATATAATAGGGATGTGCACGTGCGCACGTGCAGGGTCACCCCACCCCTGAGTTGTGTGAAAGTGGCGGTTGAGGGGTCCCTAATCACACACGAAATTTGCACATAATCTGCCCAGCCGTTGCGGAGTTATTGCGAGAAAATACTTGTCAACACCCCTCACGCGGCACGCGCCACGCGCAGTGGTAGTCCCCCACATGAGTCGGCACTGGTCTCAAACATGGTAGGTTAGATTGGGCCGCTCAGCAAAGAAGTCCGCTTGTCAATCGGATGTGCGGTTGCAGAGATATGAGCTTTTCAAAAGCGTCGCCACGGGCCTGGTCGGGCCGGGTCGGGCCGGGCCGCTCATATTCAGATTTTTCCCATACACCACGGAAGGACGAGCGAGCGCTTCGCCCTCGCTCGTAATTAACCTTTTTATTTATTTGTCTGCATTTTTCTGTGACACATGTATGGTATCAAATTGATCGTGCCTCAATTTAAAAGTGAAATAACAACTTTTTCTATTAAAAAATAAATTTAGGGAAATGTACAACTATGTACGCCCCCCGCAGTTGCTATGGTACCCATTAGGGTCTGGCTTCTTTCTCCTCTAGCGTATGTTTGACGATGAATTAAGAAACGGCCATATATGGATTCAAACCGTATTACTGAGAGCTTCAAATTGATATATTAGCAGTTTTCACGAATAATTATACGTTTGGAGCGATTGGGGCGTTTGGGGCGTTTGGGGCGTTTGGGGCGTTTGGGGCGTTTGGGGCGTTTGGGGTGATTGGGTCTATAGCTCGTAAGAACAAGGCTTTTCCCGGTTATTGTTGGTATCAATCGCAGTTTTATGAATTCATGAATAAGTATATGCTCTTACAATGCAATATTTCCCGTTAGTTTGCTTTGAATATTCAAATTCAGGAGCAAATCTGGCAATTTTGTGTTGTGTTAGTTCCTTCTATAAAACATACCGCAAACGCACATACCGCATACCGCAAACAAAAAGAGGCTAAAAGTATACTAGTAAACTAGCTTTGATTAAATAAAATACGCAATTGACAGTTAGTTAGGACAAAATTGAAGATATTAATGACAAAGAAATATAATATTATGATGAAAAATGCAATAAAATGTCAAAAGCATAGACAGGCTTTAATTCATCGTCGCTCCGTCCCGCTGAGATCGTCTAATTTAGAGCGGTAACTTCGTTGGTTTCTGAAAACCAGAACAATCCTTATTCATTTACTTAAGCAACGAATCACACCAAATGTTCTTGATTTGATCAATTGATTAATTGATGAATCTCATAAAAAGCTGAAAGAACCTCAGAAAAAGCACATATAAACCCATGAAACATGCGGGCTTTCGCAGCCACTGGTACTGAAAACTCACAAATAGCTGCTCTAGATCGAACGGACGGCATGGCTGGGCTCTGCACATGCGCAACGTGACGTCAGGCGGCCGGCTGGCTCGTCGCCATGGTAACGGGCCGGCTGGCTCCGGAGTCACGTGGTCGCCATGGTTACCGGGCGGCGGCGCCTGCGCGGAGCCAGCGCAGAGCCGGAGCCAGCATTCTCGTCATCTTACAACAAATGATCAGAGCGAAATCGCTAATTATCATTAATCCTTGCTATGAAAAAGGAATATGACTGCAAATATGAATGGACTAATTCATCTAGTTTCCATTGACATAAGCTATTATTTCTGCAAATCATGTCGTTGCAAAATATGACCATTTCCGGAACCCCGCACATCCGGGATTCGAGCAAGATGGAGTCTCACCAAATGCCCCAAACCACCACAGCCATCTGGCATCACCAGAGCTAGTTTAAGATGAAATTGGTTATTTTAAGTAAACTATGGTGTTATCATTAAAATGGAATTTCCAGAAAAATGCATTAATTCATAAAGTTGCGATTGATATATTTTTTTTAAAACGGGAAAAGCCGTGTTCTTACGAGTTATAGACCCATTTACCCAAAGCGCCCCAATCGCCCCAATCGCCCCAATCGCCCCAAACGCCCCAAACGCGCCAAACGCAAAATCCTTCGTGAAAACAGCTATTGACGCATTGGCTTACCTTATCCTTTGGCTGCTTTTAAGCAAAAATCCGTTTTTGTCACCGCAAAGCGTTAAAAACGGATTTTTGCTTAAAAGCAGCCCATGGATAAGGTGAGTCAATGCGTCAATATATCAATTTGAAGCTCTCAGTAGCCGTTTTCACGAAGGATTTTGCGTTTGGGGCGATTGGGGCGTTTGGGGTAAATGGGTCTGTAGCTTGTAAAAACACGGCTTTTCCCGGTGATTTTTGGTATCAATCGCAACTTTATGAATTCATGCATTTTTTCTGGAAATTCTATTTTAACGATAACACCATAGTTTACTTAAAATTAACAATTTCATCTTAAACTAGCTCTGGTGATGCCAGATGGCTGTGGCGGTTTGGGGCGTTTGGTGCGACTCCATCTTGCTCAAATCCCGGAAGTGTTTCCGCTTTTGTTCGGGAAATGGTCATATTTTGCAACGACATATACTTATACAATTGCAACAGCATATACTTTTAATTCAGAAAAGTGTGATTGATACCAAAAATCACCGGGAAAAGCCGTGTTCTTACAAGCTATAGACCCATTTACCCCAAACGCCCCAATCGCCCCAATCGCCCCAAACGCCCCAATCGCCCCAAACGCAAAATCCTTCGTGAAAACGGCTAGTACTACGTTTTGAATGAATATATGTCCGTTTCTTAACCCGCGAGTTACTGTGGTATATTTCATACTGCGACTTACTGGGGGGGGGGGCTATTTTTTGCCCCCACCCCCTCGGATCTACGGAACTACTGGACTGAATGTACAAATTCAAACGGCATTCGATAGCCCTGGAAAATTTATCAAGGGAAACATAACATTGTTGACCTCAGGGTTACCGATGACGTCACAGGTCAGGTCAAGTACACAATGTTTGACCGTGTCAAAAGGTCTCGATGGATGGAATTGTCGCGCAAAATTGCGATATTAAACGCATAAGCAGTCAATAAATCGGTATGATTCGTGTGTGTCTGACACTTCTAAGTACCTATCTAAGCTGTTTATGACCTTGGGTCAGGTCAAGGTCATCCGAGATCACGAGGTCAAACTGCAGATTAAAGTAATTAGGCGTTGTAACACATGTTTATGGGTTTGTTGTTCGTCTAGAACGCGAAGAATGACCTTAGAACATTGTTTGTTTTATATAAATAGAAGTAAAAAGCAAAAACGGAAATGTATTTTGTATGCATAGTAATGCTGTGAGACGTGGTCGATATTTGCCATTTAAAGGTCATAAGTCAGTCATTTTTGAAGATATCGACTTTAAATTTGGTACACATATTTACCGAACATGTCTGGATCACACATAATCCGATTTTTGGATAATTCTGATTTTTGTGTGAACATTTTGTAAAAACAAGAAAAATGTATTTGGATTTCTCAAAATTTTAAATAAAACAAAACTCAAAAATTTAAGATGGCAGTTTCATAGCGCCCGTTCTATTTTCAGTAATTTTATGTAAGGCAATTTTGTTTATCTCAAACATCGTACCTTTGACAGCGTTTTCTGAAAACCATTATTTTGCCACAAAAACCGAAGAACATGACTCTGACGTCATTCCCGGTTGACCTATCATAACATCATATTTGGATTTTGCCAACATGTGTAGAATTAATGTGAGAGAAGGTACTGCAAGATTTGTGACGATACTGGTCTTCGTTTAGGAGTTATTGCAAAAGAACAGGAGGGGGAGGGGGGAAATAGCCCCCCCCCCCTCCCCCAGTAAGTCGCGGGTTAATTCGCCGTCAAACATACGCTAGAGGAGAACATAAACCGGATCTTAGTGTGTACCATATAAACTGCGGGTCCCTGTACTTACATATGGTGACGAACAGTATGATCCATCACTATATCTGGTTTCAATGTTGATTTGTAAACAAGTCATAGGGCCAGAAATTAAGTAAGTGCGCCAAGAAGGGTAACAATCCGACACTAAATAGGTCGCCGTCCGGGGCCAAGTTAATTCGCCGAATGCATCACGTTTTTTGTAAACGTTTATTGATTGATTATGGGAAAACAGTTCAGAAAAAAATGTTTCATGTGTGCATTGTTATAGTTTTACGCGTGAGTGGCATTAACGATTCAATTTATGAACGAGCCGAAGGCGATTTCATAAACTGAATCTTTAATGCCACGAGTGCATAAAATGATTTAGTGCATGTGCTTAGACTTTTTCCCCATTGTCCACGTGCTTAATTTTAGCCGTGTAATAAATGGAGTGTTAATACACTCCCGGAAGTGAAAATACACTGCTGAGCCTCAGGTCAATGACCCTGCATTGAACTCTATACAAATATGTACTTGCAAAGAATTTGACTGTTTGCGGGCATGTACTAAATCGTTTTATGCACTCGTGGCATTGAAGATTCAGTTTATGAACTCGCCTTCGGCTCGCTCATAAACTGAATCATTAATCCGCGAGTTACTGGGGTATATTTCACCAGTAAGGCGCCGCAGTTGGCGATGAACGAGCGATCGCGAAGGAAATGTATTGGGAATTTCAACTCTATCAGGCAAGTAGTTTCTGCGATACAAAAAAAGGTGTGCACGTGCGCACGTGCAGAGGCACCCACCTTTGACTTGTGGGAAAGTGGGGGATGTGAGGTCCCTAATCACACACCAAATTTGAACACAATCGGCTCGGCCGTTCCAGAGATATAGAATAGGGGTGTGCACGTGCGCAGGTGCAAAACCAACCCACCGCTGATTTATGGAAAGGCGGCGGCTGAGAGATTACCAACCACACACCAAATTTGAACACAATCGGCTCAGCCGTTCCTGAGATACAGAATAGGGGTGGGCACGTGCGCACGTGCAGAGGCACGCACTTGTGGGAAACTGGCGGATGAGAGGTCCCTATCCACACACCAAATTTGAACACAATCGGCTCAGCTGTTCCTGATATATAGAATAGGGGTGTGCACGTGCGCACGTGCAGTCACCTCACCTCTGAGTTGTGTGAAAGTGGAGGCTGAGGGGTCCCTAACCACACACGAAGTTTGCACATAATCTGCCCAGCCGTTGCGGAGTTATTGTGAGAAAATACTTTTCAACACCCCTCAGGCGGCACGCGCCACGCGCGGTGGTAGTCACCAACATGAGTCGGCACTGGTCTCAAACAGGGTAGGTTAGATGGGGCTGCTCAGCAAAGAAGTCCGCTTGTCAATCGGACGTGTGGTTGCGGAGATATCGGTGCAGAGCTTCTCAATAGCGTCACCACGGGCCGGTTCGGGTCGGGCCGCTCATAATCAGATTTTTCCCATACACCACGGAAGGACGAGTGTGTGGTTTACTTATAAGTTACAATTTCCTTTGTCTTGCTGCGACAAATTCTTTAGAAAGCCACTTGTGTCGGTAAGGGTTATGCGTCGTGCATAGTGATGGAGTCTCAAAGAACTAAACATACCTATACAAGTGCAAATATGCAACTGATTAAATACAAGATTAAATACATGAAGATTATGTTGTATCCGTTTAAATATATATAATTTACATTTCCGGAAGAACCATAACAGTGCAGGCATGTAATATCGCCGGAACAAAATAAGTAATATTGGGATGGTTATAGAAAAGTGTCAAATATTTGGCGATTTTTCCACCCCTATATTTGTTTTATTAAAAATGTATTTCTATATTTGGAATAAGCACAATCCTATTAACTAGGAAGAAGTGTGCAATGCCGAAAATATTATATTCGTGTCGTGAAACCGCGGTTACGAAATGGGCGGTTTTGGGGTATTTAAAGAAAAAGCTGAAATGTTTAACGTTTTTTTGCCACCCCTAAATATCTTCCGATGAAAAAAATATATCACTAGAATCACCATAGCCTAAATAACAGGAAACAGTATGCCACAAGGAAAATTTGGAATTCGTTTCCTAAAATCGCGGAGACAAGATGAGCGATTTTAGGGCATTTATAGCAAAACATGGAATTTTCGTGGATTTTTCGCGACCCCTAAAAAATAATGTTGATACCAATGGACTCAGCGTAGTCGACATAACGGGAAAAGTGTGCCATCAAGAAAATGTAAAATTCGTGTAAAAATGAACCGCCGTAATGTTCATAGATGCGGGCTGGCAAAGGCTTGCGGCTCGACTATTTTGCTACTTTTGTTATTGTGCCAGAGAGTACTCAATACACGAGATTTTACACGGGCCTATATCCCGACTTTTCGCAGGCTCCGGAGTCGATAGGTAACTACCTTGCCGGGACTATCGAGCGTGGTTAATTGGACAGCTTCGGGGGCAGTTATTGCTGGCGGCGTGGTCGACCTCGGTGTGGTCGACCTCGGCGTGGTCGACTTCGGCGTGGTCGACCTCGGTGTGGTCGACCTCGGCGTGGTCGACCTCGGCGTGGTCGACCTCGGCGTGGTCGACCTCGGCGTGGTCGACCTCGGCGTGATTGACCTCGGCGTGGTCGACCTCGGCGTGGTCGCAGGATAGCCATATACCTCCGTGTCACATGGTGCAAAAAACGTCACTCAGAATATAGTGGCGGTGCGAACTGCCGTTCTGAAGGGCTGTTCCATTGTAATTCCGTCCGTCTTATTGATTTCGGTATATTTGTTGATTTCGGTATAGGTGTCATATTTGGCTCAGGGCAATTTTAGCTACATTCGAATCCGTTGGTGGCATAAGGATAAATGTAAGGTATTTGCGTTGTGTATTAACTAGTACTCGTATGAATGGTGTTGATACAAGCTTATAAATTAGAATGCTGATTCCATAGGAACGTTAAGAAATGAGAATACTGATTCCATAGGAATGTTAAGAAATGAGGATACTGATTCCATAGGAACGTTAAGAAATGAGAATACTGATTCCATAGGAACGTTAAGAAATGAGGATACTGAATCCATAGGAACGTTAAGTAATGAGGATACTGATTCCATAGGAACGTTAAGAAATGAGGATACTGATTCCATAGGAACGTTAAGAAATGAGAATACTGATTCCATAGGAACGTTAAGAAATGAGGATCTGATTCCATAGGAACGTTAAGAAATGAGGATACTGATTCCATAGGAACGTTAAGAAATGAGAATACTGATTCCATAGGAACGTTAAGAAATGAGGATACTGATTCCATAGGAACGTTAAGAAATGAGAATACTGATTCCATAGGAACGTTAAGAAATGAGGATACTGATTCCATAGGAACGTTAAGTAATGAGGATACTGATTCCATAGGAACGTTAAGAAATGAGGATACTGATTCCATAGGAACGTTAATAAATGAGAATACTGATTCCATAGGAACGTTAAGAAATGAGGATCTGATTCCATAGGAACGTTAAGAAATGAGGATACTGATTCCATACGAACGTTAAGAAATGAGGATACTGATCCCATAGGAACGTTAAGAAATGAGGATACTGATTCCATAGGAACGTTAAGAAATGAGGATACTGATTCCATAGGAACGTTAAACGAGATTGATGCAGGTTTCGTGTAAAATCATAAATAATAAAACCCATAATAAAATAAAATAATTTACATAATAGGTATATAATACATAACACCAGTCACACCTATAATAATAAATATAAAACTATAACCTCGATAGTTAACCCTCGCCCTACGAGGTCCTAAAACGACCCCCCCCCCCCCCCCCCCCCGAGGTTTTTCTTGCATAACTTTTTAGACATGCAGCGCATCTTGCTGAAATTTGCAGTAGCTAAGTATACACCAATTATACGTATTCTGTTTTTTTTAATGATTTTTTTGGAGAAATTTGGTAAATAATGATGTTTTGATGACGTCATGTTGGTGGAAAAATGATAAATGTTTGAAAAATCGTAGGAAAGAGAGTTTTGAAACAAATGGCAAACGCAATTAAGCACAGATAGAAAATGTCATTTTCTTTAAAATGGCAATCTCGGATTTTCATTTTTGGGAGGTTTTTGACCCCCAAAATGAACAAAAACTTCTTTTTTTTTGTAAAAGTCGCCACAAAATCACAATTTCAAAGATTTTAACAAAACCGGAATATGTGTGAGATAACTGGGTATGGACAACACTCAAACCAAATTTCAAAGAAATATCTCTATTTTTGACTGAGTGATGGCTCCCTAAGTGTAAGAAATTCATGACGTCATTTTTTTGCAATAACTTGTTTTGCCTTTTTTGACCTGATACGAATAAATCATTACTTTTTCTGTATTTCTGAGACAAAACTGGTCTAAGAACATGCCTTTTTATTTACATTTTTGTTTTTTCTTTTCTTTCTCATTTCTCATTTTGAGGTTTTCTGACAGAGCAAAATCGCTGTTTTGGACGTGGTAGATCGAGGTCATTCACTTGATCTAGGTCACTCGTTGACCCGGAACCTAAAAATTGCGTACCGTTAGATTCCAAACATGACAGGCAACATGTTGGTTCTTACCGCGTTACTCTATGTTGCTTGGTTTGGAAGTTAACAGGGGGTTCTTTTTAGGACCCCCCCCCCCCCCTCCCGTAGGGCGAAGGTGAAAAAAGCTCCCGTAGGGCGAGGGTTAAACTACAACAGAAGATTGCAAACCATCTCCACCATCCCCCCCTCCCCAACTTTCGGAAAGTGGTGTCGCCCTTGCCAGCAGGGTAACGTTACATACGGTTACATACATATATACACATATCTGACCGTTACATCGTATCACAGGGTAAGTGAACATTGATCATCGATCCGCAATGAATGTTCCGCATCAAAGTGAAGTGGCTGCGTATCCTAGCAACACAGTTTGTTTTCCTCCGCCGGACACACTCCAAGAGCTTGTGGCTCCCTAGAACGCCCCTCCCAGTCCCACACCGCGCTGGCAGCCTGCCTCAGATAACTACAGCGCCATCTGCGACGAGCACGACCATCGCGTCAGTGGCGACCGTACTGCCATCTATACCACAGCACTTAGTTCACACAGCGGCGCTCAGATGTCGCTGGCGTACGGCCGCCTGCTGCAGGATCGATCGTATTCTGGACAGAACAAAGCGATGTTACGCGTCGACGCCACCAGGCGGCGATGACGACCGATGCCAGAGCTGGCACTGCAAAGCCGTCCTCGGAGAGAGCAGGGCTGCCCGAGTCCTCGCGTGACACCGCGTCCGACGTGACGGTGACAGTCCTGCCAGAGTCGACTCTCGACGAAATCGAAAGTCAACGAAGTTCGTGATTGCGGCAGTTTTGCGGATCCCGTTCGTGTTGCGGGTATAAAACACGAAAAGAGCTCCGTGTCGGCACGCAGCCTGGTCTCTGTCGCCACGAAAATATTACTAATAGGCACAATCAATTATGAATCGGTGTTATTATAGACCAATCAACTGCGAGGCTTAACTATTAAAGGAAATAGTTCACCTTCGGAAAATTTTCAGAACACGATTTTATTATGTTTTTTAATAGTTTCTTTTTTTATTTTCAAAAATGGTCCTACATCGCGCCAATTCAGGACAGAAAGTCGTAAATTATTAATGTTATGGTGTGCGTTATTGGTCTGCGCATGCTCAGACCAGTGCTGGCACTCTCAGACGGTACGGTATATCATATATGCGCCGCATTCCTTCGCCAAAAAGTCAAATATCTTCGGCTGGAGAGTCTTTTCAGCCAAGAAACGTTGCAGATAAGGATTTCTCAACACGGGCTACAAAACTGCTATTTCAGTTCAAAATCCCATGTTGAAGGTGAACTATTTCCTTTAACCTACTTGATAGTCCTGTATGCCGTCGAGCAGCCAACAGCATTCGACTGTTTGTTCGACTGGCAGTCGAACGTTGCAGTATTGATGGAGATTTAATAGTTTCAATAGAACAGAACACAGACCTGCAACGTCACCGGTGGACACATTACGGCATAACAAGTTCGCATAGTGGCTGAATTAAATTCTAACGAATTTAAAAAAAACTCATTAAATTTATTGTATTTTTGCATTGGAAACTTCATTAAAATAATTTTGGTAGAAGTTTATTAGAGCATCGTGCAAATCATAGTTTTTTTCCTCTTTAAACCCAATTCTTCACCTATTTTAGTCACTTGGGGGGGGGGGGGTGTTGTCCAAATGCCCCTGGATCCACTATATCACAAAGTGCACGAATGTTAGTTACTATATAGGCCATAGGGGAGAGTGGGGCTAGACGGCGACCCTACCTCGGAGCTAGTTCTCGCTGACAAAAATACGGTGAAGGAACGCCATATCTTATGAGAACAATCTCTAGACATTTATCTCTCAATAGCTGAAGCATGAATCTTCAATTTCATCAAACAAATATTGTATTGACATTTTTGTAAATCTTCCCCCACCCCATGGGGTAAGATGGCCACCCCCGTAGGGCAAGACGGCCACAGATCGTCCAATTATAAACCGTATAGGCATGTAATGAGGATCGTAGTAGATTTGGCATCCTTATGTTTCATATATCTCGTCAAGCTGCTGATGCTGAATCCTGTGGTTCAGTTCAGAGTAATTGTATTATCAATTAAGCATATACAACGTAATAAACAGTGTTGGATTGGCGCAAAAGCAAACGCTTAAATTAAAGTGTCTCTCCATGGAACTAAATTGCAATGACAAACAAAAGCAATGACGTGAGAAAAACAACGAAAATGCTGAAAAGAAACTATCCATGAACAGATAATCAGACTGTGCCGACCCCGCCACCAGCCCGCCGAGCAACCATTACCACAACCTTGTGGGTAGCCCAGGCGCCTGATATAGGTACTATACCTAGGTACGGTAGGTACCAGTGAAACCTATTCGGCACTAAATATCTGGGCTACGAATGGAGTAAATAGAGCATACAAACTGAAATGAAGATCACCGCACACGAGCGTGAAAGCAGTTGTTGCATCGTTGCAGTCCATTGTTACCGAATATAGAGACATTGCAGTGCATTGTTACCGAATATAGGAGACATTGCAGTGCATTGTTACCGAATATAAGATACATTGCGACAGACGGGCTGATTGACTGTGACAACGTGTATTTTTCCGGCCACCCATCACTCACAAAGCTCACCAGTTGTCATTAATTCTATGTAACTGTGATCAGGGACAAGACGGCCACCTCAACAACTGTGCTGGCCGTCTTGCCTCATCCAGGCCCATCGGGGTTCATGCAGGCATTTCTCGGATGACATATTGAAAATACTCGTACCGATTTGTATGAACTCATTGCAACTGAACATAGTATTATGGCTGTCAATATCCACGTATTATCTTCAACCACGCACGCAAACACCATACAAAGACAACGTAAACAAGATGCAAAAATGTACCTATACTAGTGCTAGCCCGTCCGCTCCGCTGGGTGAGTACAGCCTGCAGGTCCAGTGGTGGTGCAAGCCAGTAATAGGCAATTAGGGATTGATAACCCGTACTACCCGTGACACCTGTCGTACCTATAATATGTTTTGTACCCGTCATACACCCGAGGTACCCGTCAAAAACCTACGGTGCCCGACATACGCCCGTGGTACCCGTTGTTCCCCTGTGGAACACGTGATAACCCCGTTATAGCCGGCATTCACCCATTACACCCGTGGTACATCTATGGCACCCGTTATACACACTTTAAACCCATGAAAACTCTACCCCGGCTTAGCGTATATGTCCATTGATATATGCCCTACCGTATGTCGATGACCTTCGTTTCGCAATGATTCTGTGGTTGCTTCTCATTGGTTGTGACACTGTAGTATCCGTGGTTGGATCTGATTGGCTTTCGACTGGAGTGAAGCGATGTAGACCCGTATCCGTAAACTGTTTTGTTGTACGGTAAAATATTTCTTAACACCTCCTTCTATGTTCCCTGTATAGAGGGGGTGGCCGTCTTACATCCCATGGCCGTCTAGCAGAGTTCGTCATGGGCTGGGCTGGCCCTATGGGTCCTGGGCTGGGCCTGAGCCGGGCCTCAACTTTAACCCGCGTGGCGCTGGATCTCCATCCGAACGCCCGGTGCTGGGGGGTTTATTTTACCCCCAGCCCCCCCCCCCCCCCCCCCCTCCTCGTATCTTCCGAACCAATAACTGCAGCGAGACGCAGGCGGCGATCGAAAGCTCTCAGTGAGAAGAATCTAACGCATACCCGAAATTCTCAAAAAAAGGTCACATGACAGGTCACGGTCAGGTCAAGTGTCAAAATTTAAGAATTTGGGTATTTGGCCTATACTTTCCATCCAAAGCCTTATATTGCAACTATTATCTCAAAAAGTGCTACCAAATGTATAATGCATCTCCCGCATAAGTAAAAGTGAAATTGTAAGCAAAGGTCAAGGTCAAGGTCAGGTCACAAAAGGTCACAGGTCTACGAAAGCCATGCGACACATGTTGTATGGATTATTTTGCACGTAGAATTCGATGGAAGCAGCCATTTTCACAGCCTAACCCCATATAATGGCCCTCAGGTCAAGGTCAGGTCACAATAAGAACAAAATTTTAACTTGATTAATCTAAATAAACATTGATGTTTCTAGACTAGTTTTGTCTTAGAAATACAGTGGTGGCATTTATTTGTCTGTATCTGGTAAGTAAAAGCCAAAACACGCAATTTAAAAAAATAACGTCATGAGTTACTTATACTTAGAGAGCTATAAGTCAGTCAAACATAAAGATATTGCTTTGAAATTTGGTGTCAGCATTGTTCATACCCGGTGCTCTAATATAGCTTCCGGTTCTTTGAAAATCTTCACAAAAAAACTTGTGGAAATTCTTCCCACAAAATCAGTTTTTAGCATTTGTGGGAATCAAAAACCCAAAATTTTGAAAATCCAAGATAATAATTTGAAAGACAATGTTATTTCCTTTCTTTTGACGCCTTTTATTTGCAAGTTGCATCAACACGCTATTTTCTACGATTGTTCAAACATTTAACGTTTTTCACCAAAAATGACATGACATGACGTCACTAAAACGTCAGTATCTCCCCAAAAAAATCGCCAATTTCAACAAAAAAAAATTGGCAGAAGACGTAGAATTGATGCACCATAAGGTACCGTAAGTTTCACTGTGATATATATCATAGTTGTCAAGTTATTGAGAAAATACGGGAAGGGGGTAAAATTCCGCCGAAGGCGCGGATGGGCCTCGTAAGGAGACCAATTTCCGCGCCTTCGGCGCGGAAATAGACATGCTTACGGGGTTTGATATCTGCCATTTGCTGCGGTCGGCCGGCCGGGCGTGCGGTCGGTCGCCCGGCCGGGCGTGCGGGGCTCCGACCCAGCCGGCCGACGATTCGCACGCCCGGCCGGTGGCGAGGGGGCGCCGCTTCGCGGGGTGGCCGCGAGTAAACGCGAGGCGGCGCAGGCGAGGCGGCGCGGGCGAGGCCGCCTATGTATGCGGAGCGTATGATGCGAACCCAAGCGCGATTCGATTCGTGATTGGGTCGGGCGCGTGTTCGGGGTCTGCGTGCGGGGCTTGTGGCGCGGTATATGCGGCTAACCAGCCCGCCTGCGACGGTCTCTTTCATGCTGGTGCCGGGTGCCGCTGGTGTGTGTCCGTCTGTTGGGATAATACTATGTGTACATGTACCCGGTACTGGCGCATCCTGGTCCAACGCGCGGAGACTGTCGTGCGCGGTGTACGGTGGCCGCTGGATAATGTTTCGAATGCTGTTTGGCCGCGGGCTGGAGCCGGAGGGCGGCTTGGCTGACAGTAGCCGCGTTGTAGTGTGTGAATCGTGGCAATTGGACCGTGTATAATAAATGGGAAAAAAAAAAAAGAAGAAAAAATGTGTAATTTGCTGCACTCAGACCAGGAGCCACCCTCAGGCTAGGTGCCGCCCCTGGCCAGGTGCCGCCTTCAGGTCATGTGCCGCCCTCAAGCCAGGTGCTGCCCTCAGGCCAGATGCCGCCCCCTGGTCAGGTGCCACCTTCAAGCCAGGTGCCGCTCTCAAGCCAGGTGCCGTCCTCGGGCCAGGTCCCGTCCTCAGGTCACGTACCGCGTTCTGGCGGGGCACCGCCCTCAGGTCAGATTTCCAGAATGACAAGCATTCTTAGAGTTGTGCCCCGTGACCTTCAAGTTAGCGCCCAAAGTTGGGCGCTACAGTGTTCCCCGTCCTTTGACCTTGAAGGTCACGGGGGAACAAATTTACTCTAAGAATACTTGACATCCTGGAAATGGGCACGGGGCATCGTTTGAGACCATTTTTGTTGCAATCGGACGCAAACTTTGGGCGCTACAGCGTCCCCCCGTCCTTTGACATTGAATTTAACTTTGAAGGAGACCTTAAGGTCAAAATTGACCTGATTTTGAGAAACAGGCGGTTCTATTTGACCTTGAGACCAAATGTCCTAAAAATCGGTGTCCTACGCCGAAAACGTTTTACCAGTAAGACGCCGAAGTTGGCGATGAACGAGCGAGCGCGAAAAAAATGTATGGCGAATTTCAACTCCACCGGGCAAGTAGTTTCTGAGATACAAAAAGGGTGAGCACGTGCGCACGTGCAGAAGCACCCCACTCCTGACTTGTGGGAAAGTGGCGGCTGAGAGGTCCCTAACCACACACAAAATTTGAACACAATCGGCTCAGCTGTTGCGGAGTTATTGCGAGGAAACACTTTTCAACACCCCTCACGCGGCACGCGCCACGCGCAGTGGTAGTCACCCACGTGAGTCGGCATTGGTCTCAAACAGGGTAGGTTGGATGGGGCTGCTCAGCAAAAAAAAAACGCTTGTCTCGGACGTGCGGTTGCAGAGATATTAGCTTGTCAAACGCGTCGCCACGGGCCGGGTCGGGCCGGGTCGGGTCGGGTCGGGTCGGGTCGGGTCGCTCATATTCAGATTTTCCCATATACCACGGAAAGACGACGAGCGAGCGCTTCGCGCTCGCTCGTAATAATCCCCTTGGATTGGCGCGACCCAATAAGAACGACTCAACTGTCGTAACTCAATATTTTTTCCCCTGTTTATCCACGTATGCAACTTAGTTTCCCGATGTTGCGACAATATATTTTGTTTACTTCTCCGGGCTACATGTAGTTAGCCCGGAGAAAACAAAGATCATGCGAATCTTGTGAATCATGTGAACCTACGTATACGCAGTCTATAGATCCGCATATATATATTTATGATATCCGCAGTCGGGACCTTCCGATCATGCCACCAGACTTTCAAAAGATTTGCTATACTTTCCATTTAAAGTCTGATATTGCGACTCAATTGCCGCATAAGGGCAATTGAGATTGTAAGCGAGGGTCAAGGCAGGTCAGAAAATATCACTATTGACAAAAGGTCTACGAAAGTCATGCGACACATGTTTTATAGGTTATTTTACAGGTATAGTTTGATAGTAGTAGCCATTTTCACACCCTAACCCCATATAATGGCCCTTAGGTGAAGTTCAGGTCAAGGTCAGGATGCATAATTAGGGCAAAATTTGAAATTGATTAATGTAAATAAAAAAGTAATTCATAAAAAAGTCAGTTTCTAGACAAGTTTTGTCTAATAAATACAGTGGTGGCATTGATTTGTCTGTATCTGGTAATTAAAAGCCATAAAATGCAATTAAAAAAAATATGTTATTAGTTAATCATACTTGGGAGCCATAAGTAAGTAAGACTTTAGGGTCATACTTTGTTCGTTACTTTTACTCAGGTATAACAGTTAGTTTTATATTTTTCTCGAAGTTTTCAAGAGTATTAAGGTGTAAAAACAAATATTTCAGCGCTCATTGTGGCGCCTTCCTCAGTGAGTGATTGGTTGCGTATCATCGTGTGTTTATGTTGCGTAGTATTGTTTTTGTGTGTGTGCGTGTGTGTTATGCTTTTATTTTGGCGGGTGAATGTTGGCGTTAGTCTTGTGCTTTTTTTTAATCAATTTAGGCAAGATTAGTTTATTTCTTAATGAAAGTCCTAACCATTTTATTCATCGCGTGAAAATGCTCATTTTTCTGTTGACCTAGAAAAAAGGTACCTTGCACCAATCACTCACTGAGGAAGGCGCCACAATGAGCGCTGAAATATTTGTTTTTACACCTTAATACTCTTGAAAACTTCGAAAAATATAAAACTAGCCATAAGTAAGTCAAACATAAAGATTTTGCTTTGAAATTTGGTGTTCATACTTGGTTATCCAATATATATTCCGTTTTTGTTTAATATCTTTGAAATTTTTTATTTGGTGGATTTTTTATAAACAAAGATTTTTTTTCCTCATTTTTGGAGGTAAAAAACTAAAAAACAATGCCAATCCGAGATAGCCATTATGACGAGAATGTCATTTTCGTTCATTTGACGTGTTTGTATTTGCAATTTGCTTTACAACTCGATTTGCTACTTTTTTCCAAACATTTATCGTTTTTCCACCAAAAATGGCATAACCTGACGTCACTAAAACGTCATTATCTCCCAAACTACTTCACTAATTTGAATGACATTGACATGTTGAGAGAATACGTATAATGGATGCAACATCAGGTACGGAACGTTTCACGTCGATATCTATCATAGTTTTCAAGTTATTGAGAAAATCCGGGAGGGGCAGATCCCCCCCCCCCCCCCCTCCTCCCCCGGGGCGGGGGTTAAGAGGCATATTTGACCCGTTTAATTTACATACTGGCGCCCCTCTGGACCATGCCGCCCCTGTCACCGAGCAAATATGCCGCCCTCGGGCCTGAAGCCCCTACCCTAAGAAAATCCTGGATCCGCCACTGCGTGGTAGTAACACATAGTCCTTGTTACCGAGCGGGCGCGAAGCGCCCGTGAGGTTTATCGTCAACTTACTAGACAAATTTACATTTGAACGGGCCCGAACCGGTCCGAACCGGCCCGAACCGGCCCGAACCGGCCATACAGACGCTTTTCGGAAGCTAATAACTTTGCAACCACTGCTCCGATTGAGATCAGGTTTCACCACTGGATAGGACCATCAAATTAATTTCGAATGTGGTATGTTGCGTTCTGATAGCGCTGGTACTACAGTGCGTGGCACACGCAAACGTCGACATGAACAAAAAAAAATGATCAAACATGGCATTATTAATCTAAGCATTCGTTTTGTATACGCTGAAGCATGCAGCGCTCAGGACGTACTCCCTTTTGGCGGATTCGAGAAAGGAGATCATGAGCAACTTAATACAACTTACTTTTTATGTAGTTTGTCCCAGGGAAGCAACAGATACCGCTCGCCGCTCGGTTACGGCCGATTAAGGCGTTTTACTGGTAGTCCTTTTAGTCCTCCATACAAATTGCCAGGCCTCCATGCATGCCAACATAAAAATTAAGTTTTATTAAATTTGTCATGATATTCTGTCTCGAATCCGCCAAAAGGGAGTACGTCCTGAGCGCTGCATGCTTCAGCGTATACAAAGCGTATGCTTAGATTAAGAATGCCATTTTTGATCAATAATGATTGTTGTTCATTTCGACGTTTACGTGTGCCACGCGCTGTGCTACCACCCCTATCAGAACGCACCATAACACAATCAAAATTTATTTGATGGTCCTATCCAAAATGGCTAAAACCCGATCTCAATCGGAGCAGTGCTGGCAAAGTTGTGGAAAGCGTCTATACGGCCGTGTCGGGCTGGTTCGGGCCGGTTCGGGCGAGTTCGAGCCGTGTCGGGCCGTGTCGGGCCGGTTCGGGCCGGGTCAAATGTAAATTTGTCTAGTAAGTTGACGAGAAACCTCACGGGCGCTTCGCGCCCGCTCGGTAATAAGAGTAAGAAATCACAGCTCTGTTCAACCGCAAACACAAGCGAACCAGGCCCAGCAAGCTGTTACGCATGAAACTTGTTCTTCTTTGGCATTTGATTTATACATATGTTATGGCGTAAAGCAGGAGTGAGGAGAGCATTGTTAGCTATAATGTGGGATTTATACTGATCAAAACTTAGCCTATTTTCCTGGAAATTGACATGAACTGGACAACAGCCGTGCCTGCAGTCGCAGCCGTTACCTTCTATTGTTTTGTGTTTTATGCTTTTGTGACCAAACATAGCCTCTTGTTTTCAGTCATACCCGCTCACAGCCAGTTGGTGTTGATAAACATCTATGTTATAAAAAGTAGCTAATTTGTTCCAGCCATACCCGCATTGTATTGTACTTCCATTAAAAAATCACTTCACTATCTATGTGATAGGTTTCAGTATTTTCTCCTTCGTTTATTTCACTTACTTCCATGTAATATTTAACTTTAGGCATTTCAAGACCATATTTTCTAGAAGTTGACATAGGTCAGTTCCAAAGTTCCCATAAGTCGGGTGCGTCGAACACTGCGACATGTTGCAGCACAGAGCAGAGATAACTTCACAAAGAAACAGACGACGCCACTGCCGCTGTGGTAAACCAAAGCAAAACGTGTAAACGAAAGGCAACACACTACCGGCGCTCCACGCCATTAACCCTAGGACGCAACATCCAATTATGCTGCAACTTGTGAATAAACATGCATATTTTGCAAGGGCAGTATTGTCCTTTTCTCGCCCGCTCTGGCGGTCCGGCGTGAGCTGTCGTTGCCACCGAAACCGCACCAGCCGACGAAACTCGTGATCTCGCCACCGTTTAGTGGATTCTACACGCGTGGAAGGCCCGTCACGCCACCGGCGACTCGCGAGGGCCAGCTATATTAAACAACAATCAGTGGCGGCGAAAGAGGGGGCAAGGGGTCCCCCCCCCCCAACTCACCCGAGGGCGCCTTGTGTTTGGAAGGGGCTGATGGCCTGAGAGGGGCCGCTCTGGCCACCTGAGAGGGGCCCTCTGGCTGCCTGAGAGGGGGCGCTCTGGCCGCTTGAGAGGGGGCGCTCTGACTGCCTGAGAGGGGTGATCTGGCCGCTTGAGGGGTGCTCTGGCCGCCTGAGAGGGGGCGCTCTGGCCACCTAAGAGGGGGGGGCCTCTGTCTGCCTGAGAGGGGACGCTCTGGCCGCCTGAGAGGAGGCGCTGTCTTGTTAACACTTGTTACACTTGTTACACTTGTTACACTTGTTTATCTTCCACTTCAAATTTTCTGAGACGTTTCACGCATCCCTATTTCAAAGCCAGGATGAAACATATAACATGTTGCAAGCGCTTTGTGAAGAAAACAAATTGGATCCGTTGCCAGGAACGGTTTTGTTAGAAGGTTTTCTTTTTGTCGGCGTTCGTACGTGTTGTTGGAACGTTTTTTATCCGTATATTTTTGGGTCCATTCGAACGGTTTCGTTAGAACTTTTTTTGCAGACTTCGTACGTGTTGTTGGAACGGCTTTTCTCCGTATATTTTGACAATGCAAGGGGCGGGGCCGGTGGGGCCGCATTTGGAAGCGTTCGTACGTGGATCCGTTGGAACGTTTTTTTTTTGTTGGAACGTTTTTTTTAACGTTCGTAAGTGGTGTTGGAATGTTTTTTCTCCGTATGTTTGACAATTGCAAGGGGCGTTGCCGCGTAAATACATGGGACATTGTATTTACGCCGTAGGTTTAGGTTTTATCTACGATATGATCTGGGGGTCCGGGGGTGGCGACAGCCCCTCCCCCCGTAGGTCGCAGCGCAGCGAGCGAATGCGAGCGGAGCGTTCTAAACGTGGGTCCCTGTGGCCGTAATTGCTGTAAAGTTTAGGTCAGGTTCGATTATGTTATAACAATTTTGTAATTACAATTTGGTAAAATTCCAATATTTTAAAAACATATCGAACCTGGCCTAACCTTTACAGCAATTACGGTCGCAGGGACCCACGTTTAGAACGCTCCCCTCGCATTCGCTCGCTGCGCTGCGGTCCTACGGGGGGGGCTGACGCCCCCGGACCCCCCCCCCCCCCCCCTAGACCACCTCGTAGACAAAACCACCCTACGGCGTAAATAGGTTGTCCGATGTATTTACGCGGCGGGGCCGGTGGGCCGGCCGCATTTGGCGAAACCGTTCAAACGGATCCAAAAAAATATACGGAGAAAAACTGTTCCAACAACACGTACGAACGCTGACAAACAAAAACGTTCTAACGAAACCGTTCCAACGGATCCAAATCTGCTGCTGTGGATGGATAATATATATACTGCTAACTTGACACTAACTTGACGCTAGAGACCCAAGGTCTTATGGGCCTGGGTCTCTATCGCGGATAAAGCAATGGACAGAGTGGACCTTTGTAGAGTATCGTGATGGTGATCGCTTGTTTAACGTGGGAAAGGACGAATTTCGGTATTTTTCAGTTGGTAGGTTCCGAAATCATGAAAGTCGGGAGGCATTTTTTTATCAACTCTACATGCAAGCTGTCAGTTATTAGGAACAAAAACTGGTGTCCTCTGTACAATATGAAGAAACAATAGATTATATGTCATTTTTGCATGGCCCATGGGAATAGGAGTTATCCAAAATGGGATGCACTGGGTTTTCAATATCATTTACAAATAGCATTCAAACCAGAGATAGTGATGGATCGTACTGTTCGTCACCATATGTTAGTACATTTGTGTTTTACCATAACGTTATTTTGAAATAGAAAAAGTTGTTATTTCACTTTGAAATTGAGGCACCATCAATTTGAAACCATACATGTGTCACAGAAAAATGCAGATACATAAATCAAAAGGTGAATATTTAACTTTAATACATGTTACTGTTTTTATGTAGTTTGTCCCAGGGAAGCGCCATTTACATTTTACATCTCCACTCAGCTGAATGTTCCTAAAACTATGCATACTAGGATATAACCACGGTAAAACTATTGAATGTGTTACTGATTATTGGGACACGGTCAATGCGCACGTGTGCTCCCGTACCGTTTCATATTTCAAACCTGTTTTAGCTTTACCAGAGCGCGCCCGCTCGGTATCTCCCAAAAGGCGTTTTACTGGTATAATATTGTGGCCTATATCCAAGGAGATATCATTTCCGCCGCTTTTTTCGCGCCGCTTTTTTTTGGGGGGGGCGCTTTGCCCGAGGGGGCGCCCTGGGTTTCTTTGCCCCCCCCCCCCCCCCCCCCCGCATCCGAAAATACCTTCCGCCGCCACTGACAACAGTCCTTTTAATTCTTAAAGTTTGCCTCCCGGGGCTAAAGTGCTGGCATCGGGATTGCTTTGGCATCTGGCTCAAGTCCGTGGCAGAGTCGGAGCCATTATGTGAGGTTTGCTGGCCAAGAGAGTTAACATGGCGCGAGGTATAGTCAGAGTCGGAGCCATTATGTGAGGTTTGCTGGCCAAGAGAGTTAACATGTCGCCAGGTATAGTCAGAGTCGGAGCCATTATGTGAGGTTTGCTGGCCAAGAGAGTTAACATGGCGCGAGGTATAGTCAGAGTCGGAGCCATTATGTGAGGTTTGCTGGCCAAGAGAGTTAACATGGCGCGAGGTATAGTCAGAGTCGGAGCCATTATGTGAGGTTTGCTGGCCAAGAGAGTTAACATGGCGCGAGGTATAGTCTAGTCGTGTCTCAGGATATTGCGGCACGTAGTTCAGTACATATAGGTAATGTGCTAATATTTGTAATATGTCTGAAACAAGGCTTCTGGTTAGGCCGCATTAAGCTTTTTTGAGCAGCGGTTAACTGATCGCCTGGCTGAGTCACAGACATCAGGCTTGACTTATTTATAAGTTACAAGTCACACCCGTTCATGCAAAATTAAAAGTAAAAAGAATATCTGTGTTTGTCACTGTTCCGTCATTTATATCCGCCTTGAACAGCCCATATAATTTACTTGGCGGCGCCCGCTCTCAGCTCACCTTTCGGCCTCACCCACACGGGAATCCGTGACGTAGTCGGACTCCTCAGAGTGTCTGGGGATTCCACGTCATGTTCACCATCATCCTCCGAGTCCAGCGTCAGTTGGTCACAGAACTCATCACCAGCGACACAGTCCTCCTCCAGCTCCTCCTCCGCCGCCCCGACCTCCTCAAAACACTCCTCTGGCTCCTCTGCTATCACGTCATCCACGAGGACACCCGGGGACACGGACATGTCTAGGCACTGCCGCCGGGGTGGCAGACTTCGCTCACGGAGAGAACAATACTGAGTTTCACGGGGAGACCAATACTGAGTCTCACGGGGAGACCAATACCGAGTCGTCTCACGGGGAGAACACAGCGTCAGCTCGTCAGCTAACTATGACACAGCTCGTCAGCTCGTCAGCTAACTATGACACTGCATGCAGTGTCACCAGATACCGACGGGAGCTCACTGTGTCACCGAGAGGTCACTAGTCGTCGCGCCAGGTCACCAGATGTCGCCGCAGGTCACGCGAGGTTACACGAGGTCACAAGGTCACGTGAGGTCGCAGGGTACGGCACAACGCCCGCAGCGCGCGCGGCAGCCCCGCAGCCAAAGCGCCCACGGCCGACACGTTGGCAGCCCTCGGCGCCACTGCTCAGTTGGCAGCCTCGGCAGAAACAATTCCGGTCACGGCCGCCCCCGCCCGGGCCCGCCGCCCAGTGCCGCCGTCCGCCGCCCACCGCCCGCCGCCCAGTACCGTCGTCCGCCGCCCACCGCCCGCCGCCCAGTACCGTCGTCCGCCGCCCACCGCCCGCCGCCCAGTACCGCCCCGCCCCCGACGGTCCGCAGCCCTGCCGCCGCCCCCGCACTCACTATCAGTGAGCATATACGATGGTCCGCGGCACGAGCGAACGAGCGAACTAGCGAACTAGCGGGCCAGCGGGCCAGCGGGCCAGCGGGCCTGCGCGACCCCGTATGACGTATCAGTGGCACTGAGTGCTCAGCGTCAACGAATAGGGGCCGGCATAGGCCGGAGGCGGCGGACGTGCCTGGCGTCCCGACAACAGACCGGAAATGAACGGTACGTGTTCAGAACGGATCGCAACTCGCGGAGGGTGTTTGGAATCCGGCGTGTATACGGGAATGATATGGGTTAGAGGATCCCGCGATGTGCCAGGTAGGATAGCAGCATGTGCTGCTGCAATGCAATCCAGAAAAATTCGCTGCAATCGAGAGGGCTGAAATTTGCTGCAATCGAGAGAGTCCGCTGCATTACTCAGAGTATACGGCGGCAGTTCACGGCAGTTCACGGCAGTTCACGGCAGTTCACGGCAGTTCACGGCAGTTCACGGCAGTGCATGGCAGTTCACGGCAGTTCACGGCAGTGCATGGCAGTTCACGGCAGTTCACGGCAGTTCACGGCAGTTCACGGCAGTTCACGGCAGTTCACGGCAGTTCACGGCAGTTCACGGCAGTGCATGGCAGTGCATGGCAGTTCACGGCAGTTCACGGCAGTTCACGACAGTTCACGGCAGTTCATGGCAGTTCACGGCAGTTCACGGCAGTTCACGGCAGTGCATGGTATTGAAAACATCGCCAAATCAAATCCCTTTCGATGACAGATCAGCTGTTCAGCTGTTATGATGCACTGATCAAAACAGATGCCGCGGCTTATTTTTAGCGGTGATCTCCCATGGTGCAGATCCGGTGGCGTCAGTGCACTGGCGGATACAGGGGGCATTAGGGGCAAATGCCACCCACACGTGAACATGGGGGGGGGGGGGCATTCAATACAAGTGTGTCCCTGCGCGTTCCTGCATTGGCTGTAAGAAGTGATAATTAGGAAAAACCCTCGCCCCGGTCAACAACTCTTCGTGTTGACAACCCAACGCCCCCCCCCCCCCCCCTCTCCCGCTAAATGCCTCTTTGCGCTGACGACCCGACGCCCTCCCCCCCCCCGTCAACAACTTTTCGATGATGAAACGGAGCGGAATTCCTCCCCCCCCCCCCCCTCCCAAACTCGAAGCCTAGCTCCGCCAGTGCGTCAGTGTCACTCAAACTCAGTAGCAAGGCAGAATTCTGACCCTCTGTCATTATTCTGACCCTCTCTGTCATTTTGATGTATTTCAGATCCCACGCGGCCATTAATGCAGCGAGGTGTTCCGAAACTCAGCGCGTGCCGCCGGCTCGTAGAGTGAATTAATGGCACATAACGTGGTCGGCCCGGCTGCAGCCCGACTAACTCTGCCAAACAATCGCCTCTGAGTGAGCCCGATGCAGGACCCAAAACAAAGCGCTCTGAGTGAAAGTTGACATCCCGTGACCCGTCATTGTATTCATCATGCAATAGGCTCAGAGGTATACTGTGCGACACGATGCAAAATAAGTTTTACTTCTAATATGTTTTGCATATAAGGTATGTATGGGTTAAACCAACTCGAAGAGTTCTGTTCCGAATTTAATTAATTTGACCGTTATACAGCGATCTTCAGTTCCGGTGCCACCTACACAGGTACGGCTTTACACCTTCGCACCCTGGCTCGACAGTAGAGCCCTTCATGGAATGGGAATCCCATGGAACCCAAGGAACGGGATGGAAATGGGTGGGACTGGGGACAATTTTGGAAATGTAACGGGTTGGAACGGATTTGGGACAGACCATATAATGTTTTAGCACTACAAAAAGTGAAATATGCTGATACGGGTGGGAATGGGAGCCCCATCAATTATGAATTCGGATTGGAACGGGTTTGGGTCTGGCTGAATGGGCTGGAACGGGATGGGGGCTGAAAAAGTGTCCCATGAAGGGCTCTACTCAACAGCCACGGCTGCCGGCGCGGTGCCACTGCTGGAAACTCAGCTCAGAGCAGGACAGTTCAGGGCAGCACGGATCTCTGGACAGGACGGCCTCAGGAGCCGCAGCTGTGGAGCGCGCTGGCGGCCGAGGTCGATTCAATTGTTGCGGACCGGTCTGACACTCCCTCCCTCTCTCCCTCCCGCCCTCTGCAGTGGCCGAGTCGGTATCTCCCTCTCTCCCTCCCGCCCTCTGCAGTGGCCGCGTCAGTCACTCCCTCTCTCCCTCCCGCCCTCTGCAGTGGCCGCGTCAGTCACTCCCTCTCTCCCTCCCGCCCTCTGCAGTGGCCGCGTCAGACACTCCCTCTCTCCCTCCCGCCCTCTGCAGTGGCCGCGTCAGTCACTCCCTCTCTCCCTCCCGCCCTCTGCAGTGGCCGCGTCGGTCTCCGCGCTGCAGGTCCCAGCTGCCGCGACATGGGCCAGACCCAGCCCATCCAGCCGGGTGCGGGGGAGGGACTGACCTCACTCCTTCTCAACGCCTTCTGGGAGTTATCAACATCGGGGAGGGACTATCCCCACTGAACGTCTGCTGGAGTTATCAGCAGCGGGGAGGGACTATCCCCACTGAACGTCTGCTGGGAGTTATCAACAGCGGAAGGGACTATCCCACTGAACGTCTGCTGGGAGTTATCAACAGCGGGGAGGGACTATCTCCAATGAACGTCTGCTGGGAGTTATCAACAGCGGGAAGGGACTATCCCCACTGAACGTCTGCTGGAGGTTATCAACAGCGGGAGGGACTATCCCCACTGAACGTCTGCTGGTGGAGTTATCAACAGCGGGGAGGGACTATCCCCACTGAACGTCTGCTGGGAGTTATCAACAGCGGGGAGGGACTATCCCCACTGAACGTCTGCTGGGAGTTATCAACAGCGGGGAGGGACTATCCCCCAACTGAACGTCCTGTTGGGAGTTATCAGCAGCGGGAGGGACTATCCCCACTGAACGTCTGCTGGGAGTTATCAACAGCGGGGAGGGACTATCCCCCACTGAACGTCTGCTGGAGTTATCAACAGCGGGGAGGGACTATCCCCACTGAACGTCTGCTGGGAGTTATCAGCAGCGGGGAGGGACTATCCCCACTGAACGTCTGCTGGGAGTTATCAACAGCGGGGAGGAGGACTATCCCACTGTAACGTCTGCTGGGAGTTATCAACAGCGGGGAGAGGACTATCCCCACTGAACGTCTGCTGGGAGTTATCAACAGCGGGGAGGGACTACCCCACTGAACGCCTCTGGGAGTTATCAACAGCGGGGAGGGACTATCCCCACTGAACGTCTGCTGGGATTTATCAACAGTGAGAAGGGACTATCCCCACTGAACGTCTGCTGGAGTTTCTCCTCCGACAGGCTGGGGAGGAGGAGAGGCCCCCAATCCTTCCCAATTCCAAGGGAGGCCCCATACCCCACTCCTCCCAATTCCGCCTCATGGGAGTTTTCTCCCACAGGCTGGGGAAGGAAGGGACTGCTCCACTCTTCCCAATTCCGCCCTGGGAGTGCACAAGCCGTAGGGAGGGACTACAGCTAATACCACTTCCTTTCAGCGCCTGCTGGGAAGCTCCATAAGTTTACGTTGGTAGAGTTTCGAGTATCCTGCGGGAGGTCTCCGTTGGTTTACGTTTCGTGGGGGGTTTGAGTTCCGGCATCGTGCTGGCACAGCTGTGATCGGGTCGGGAAGAGAGAGAGGCTGAGGGCAGGCGGATGGAAGCAGAAGGTCCGGTGGGTCGGGATTCAGGTTTTCTCGGTGCACTGCACTTGTCGGACAGCTGATAGCAGGTGGTCGCCCTGGGCGATCAGGATGTTTGATTGCTTTGATTATCCTGCGCCTGTCAAACGCACCTTGATATCTTATACATGATAGTATGTGTGAGTTTTGACTCAACGAAATAGAGAGGGAGCGAGGGAGAGAGAGAGAGAGAGAGAGAGAGAGAGAGAGAGAGAGAGAGAGAGAGGAGAGGAGAAGAGAGAGAGAGAGAGAGAGAGAGAGAGAGAGAGAGAGAGAGAGAGAGAAGAGAGAGAGAGAGAGAGAGAAAGAGAGAGCGAGGAGCTAGAGCGAGAGCGAGAGCGAGAGCGAGAGAGAGAGAGAGAGAGAGAGAGAGATATTGAGGAGAGAGGAGAGAGAGAGGAGAGAGAGAGGGGTTATGAAGAAGCCACCCCTGCTTGCTGTTGATCCATTTAGCCAGCGAGAAAGTGTCGGAATTGAACAAACAAACAGCCAGCCTGACTGGCGAACAGACGCCCCCGCGCGCTCACGGCGTGCCAACAGCCCGTGCCACCAGCCCACTCTCGCCTTCCCCCGCATTCCTCCATTTCGACCCGGAGCGGGGCGGCCCTCCTGGCTCGCCCGCCGCGCCGGCCCGCCCACCCACGCATTTCCTTTTCACCACAACAGACAGCCGAGGACAGACAGACGCCTGGCACCAGTCCGCAGTCACTACAGCATGATGACTGACATGGGATGCGAGGAGGTCTGATGACTGATGTCTGTAGTCGCCTGATTGATGTTCTTTGCTGACTAACTGATGCCTTTGGCCTATTGACTGACGGCGGAAGCCTTAGTGACTGACGTATAGAGGTCTACTAACTGATGTCTGTAGCCTCCTGAATTGACGTCCCATTACATGCTAACTGACGTATATAAACCGCCCGCACACTGACGTATGTGGCCTGCTGGACTGGTGTCTATAACCGTTTGACACTGACGTATGTGGCCTGCTAACTGACGTATATAACCGCCCGACACTGACGTCTGTGGCCTGCTGACTGATGTATATAACCGCCCGATACTGACGTATGTGACCTGCTGACTGACGTATATAACCGCCCGACACTGACGTATATGGCCTGCTGGTTGACGTATATAACCGCCCGACACTGACGTATGCGAACCTGCTGACTGACGTCTATAACCGTTTGACACTGACGTATGTGGCCTACTGACTGACGTCTAAAACCGCCCCCGACACTGACGTCTGTGACCTGCTGACTGACGTCTATAACCGTTTTGACACTGACGTCTGTGGCCTGCTGCAGGGCCTTTTTTACATGTTAACTGGGGGGGGGGCAAATGCCCCCCAGTGAGCCGTTTTGCCCCCCCCCCCCCCCCCCCCCCAGTCAAGAAATGTTGCCCACCCTGATTTCAGTATTTCCATGTCATTTTTCGCTTTGATAGGTATTGAATTAAAATAAAATATGTTTAA
>JAXIVJ010009667.1:25000-50108 GCA_036785665.1 Chirona hameri | reverse complement strand
GCGAGCCGTCGACCAGCTGGGGTCGCGACCTGCACGACCGGCCCCGCAAAATATGCTGAGGGCCGGTCCCAGGTCGGTGCCTATGGGTCGGTGCACACCACACACACGCATACGCATACGCATACGCATACGCATACGCATACGCATACGCATACGCATAGCGCATACGCATACGCATACGCATACGCATACGCATACGCATACATATATATATATATATATATATATATATATATATATATATATTATATCTATATATATATATATATATATATATATATATATATATATATATATATATATATATATATATATATATATATATATATATATATATATATATATATATATATATATATATATATATATATATAATATATATATATAAACTGTCGGTAACGGTGGGGCTGGCGTCACCGTCGTGGCCGGGCAATCAAATAAAGTTTCAAGGTTACTATCACTGTTGTTGGTCTTGAGTCAATAGGGAAGCTTTATTACGTCACCAGATACGAGCGAATCTTAGGCCGCCCCAATTTAATAGCTACGAGCGGTAGGCGAACCGATCGGAATTAATTAAACTTAACTAACCTAATCTAACCTAACCTAACCCGCCATTAGGTCCGATCGGGTCGGCCTACAGCTCGTAGCCATTAAGTCCGATCAGGTCGGCCTACAGCTCGTAGTCATTAAGTCCGATCGGGTCGGCCTACAGCTCGTAGCCATTAAGTCCGATCGGGTCAGCCTACAGCTCGTAGCCATTAAGTCCGATCGCGACGAACCTACTGCTCGTAGTCATTAAGTCCGATCAGGTCCGCCTGATTCGCTCGTAGCCAGAATCGGTGACGTCATTAAGCTTCCCCATGACTCCAGACCAACAACGGTGATAGTAACCTTGAACCTTGATTTGATTGCCCGGGCCGCGACGGTGACGCCAGCCCCACCGTTACCCAGCGACGGTGACGCCAGCCCCACCGTTACCAAACTGTCTCCTACTGCAACTGTCTTATATACAAGATGCGCTCATGGCTCTTGCTACAAAACTCTGTTAATGTACCTACACACAGTTATAATACCAGGATTAATCAGCATAGAAGGTAATGATACATTAAGTGAGCTGTTAAAAACATGTACACCTACCTTGAGCTGGACGCCTTGCTGCATAAGGCATTCCGACCACTTCGACTGCAAACTTTCATCAATCAGACAGCGACTGTCTTGGAAATTTTCCGCACTGGCTGACCTTTGCCATGGCTTTTTCTTGTATGTTTGTAAATATTTTGGCTATTTACCCTTCCAAGAACATCCTATGTAGCCACATGTACACTTCTTCCTTACACCCGTGTTTTCTTTCCCATTAGCTCTTTGTCCTCGTTTTCTGCCAGTTGCACTCTGATTCGCGCCCTAACTCGTGGGTAAACGAGTCTGGCGCCTCTTTCCTCCGCTCATATCCATTCTTAAATGAAATGATGCACATATGCAATTTACACGAGCAACAATCAACAAAATCACGAAAAAATAACGTGCTTGTCACACAAAAACGGCTCGTACAAAAACCCGCGAGACGGCTCGGATTCAAAACAGTTCAAGATCTGTCCAATCCAACGAAAAACGCAAGGTTCTAGTTTCTTCTAAATTAGCTGACGTCATTAGCCCAATTCGTGTCAAATCCAACGGAGACCATTTTAGTTCCAACCATCTTTAGTTCATAGCACCGGTCATCGCAAGATGGCCAATGGTCGTCCATTGGATTTTGCATTGGTCTACTCTGACGAGCGCTGTCGACTAGACGGAGACCACGGCGACGTGCTGAATTCTACCAGCATTTGGTATTGGTGATGGAAGTTCGCGGGAATGCGAAAAATGATCTTATGAAGCATCTTATTATTAATTATGGTCTAATTTATCATCTTTTTTGATATTTTCTTATCTTATCAAAGAATGTAATTAAAAGATTTAATAAATTAATGATCGAAGAGCTTAAGTGCTGACCCAAGGGTGTTGTTGCCTGTTCCAACCATAGGTACCCCATAGGTACATCATCATCATCATCATTGTATGGATTGAAGTCGACCAGTTCTGGTTTTTGTATCATTTGAGGCGCTATCCCGCTAATAAGAGACGAAATATATTGAAGGAAAATATACAAATCGCCACAGCCGTCTCAGCTTTGGCAGGGTCTATGGACAGTGGCAGTGGGTGCGGCATTGGATGCTCTTCATTGGGCTGCTGATGTGAGCATTGCTCTGTTCCCATGGGACACACTGGGGGGGGGGGGGGGTGGGAGGGGGGGGGGGGAACACAAAGGTTATTAGTGTTTTGAATTTCATATGTCATCAAAGAGCGTTGACCCCGAAGGTCTAACTGGTAACTTGGGTACCGGTGTGGTTCGAGGTTCGGGTTTAGAGGTGCCACTTTTCTACCCGCTTACCCACGAGACGTGGGTAGTTTACTACCCACGTGGGTAGCTGTGGGTAGCACATGCAATCATTGAAGTGGGTAGTTGGCGGGTAGCATAATTTTCAAATTTTCAAAAAAGGAAAGTTTTAACCCGTATTTCAGTGAATGCGCTTTCATTTCAGCAATATCATTCAAGTTTATTGCATGAATTTGCATAATTTAAAGGTTTTTCTTTAATTTTATTCAATCCCAAAATAGTGCAAATTTATGTTGAGGGTAGTTGTGGGTAGTTGACAGCTTATTTGAGCACGTGGGTAGTGGTGGGTAGTTGAACAGTGTTTGCGGCGCGGCGCGGGTAGTCACAGGGCCTGAAAAGTGGCAGCTCTATTCGGGTTGCAGATTTACTGAAGCTCTTTCTTTTGCTCATAGTCATGCGAAGTGGTCGTCCAGGTTCAAGCATAGTGGTCGCCAACGTGGTTGGCAGGACATGGTTTTTTAGACCCCTGGATTGCAATCATGTTCAATCATACCGGCCCATCCAACTCACATCATGCATGTGTAAGTTACTCGAGAGGATGATTGGGAAAAGGCTGACTTGGTGCTTAGAGCAATATGAACTGTTGTCAAAAAACCAATGTGCCTTTCGATCTGGCAGGTCCACAGCTGATCATCTAGTGAGAATCGACTCACATGTCCGGGAAGGATTCTTGCACCACAGTAATACCCTAGGGGTGTTTCTGGACATCAAATCAGCCTATTATATGGTATCTCCAACAATACTCATGAATCGAATGCATCATATTGGCTTTCGGGGCCATATGATGCATTTTATTAGGGGCTACCCACATAACAGGACTTTCCAAGTGCGATGTGGTGTACTGTCCAACGTATTTAGGCAGGATTATGGTGTTGTCCAGGGCGGGGTTATCTCACCGCATCTCTTCAACATTGCAATCGACTCGTGATCGATAACATTCCTCGAAGTGTGTCTGTGGCCATTTACGCTGATGATTGTACCATATGGGCGCAAGGACGGCGGATTCCACTTCTCTTCCGAAAAATCCAGAACGCGTTAAACACTGTAGGTCAATGGTCAATGGAAAATGGTTTCATTTTTTCTTCAGCGAAATCCAAAGCCATCCTATTCCGGCGAGGTCTGAAACATGTTGATCTAGGACTGCTCCCTGCCCTCAAACTTGACGACGAACCGATTGCTCTAGTTGATCAAGTGAAGTACCTAGGTGTTATACTAGACTCCAAGCTAAACTTACATTCGCACGTGGAATACGTTAAAGGAAGAGCACAGAGAAGGCTTTCTATACTGAAAAGTGTCGCTGGTAAGAATTACGGAGCGGATAGAACAATTTTGTTGAGAATGTATAAAGCACTTATACGGCCCATCCTTGAATACGCATCATTTATTTTTGACGGACCGGGGAATCGTCGGATTGAGTCCCTGGAGACCATCCAAAACGCGGGTCTGAGAATAGCTACTGGCGCCTTGCGGACCTCCCCCGTAAGAGCGATGCAGGTTGAGACGAACGTGTTACCACTTGGCGTCAGACGGCGGGAACTCTTAGTAAGATACTACTTGAAGGTACTGGGAGACGACCGACACCCGTGTTACAGTATTATGGACCTTACCTCGAACGAGGAGGCATACAGGGATCTGTCCGCACGATATTTACGAAGGATCTCCGGTTTTCCCGTGTCCTATCGGCTGAGGGACATCTTCCACGAATTTGAATACGTTCCCCCAGTGGAGGTTACCAAAACAGAAGGGACAATATCACCATGGCTGTTGCACAATGTTCCAACCCTTATGCTTCTGACACGGGAAAAACGACATACGAACGAGACTGAGATCCGGTCTTTATTCCATGATTTACGTGACACATATCCCGAGTACAGGCTTTTCTATACCGACGGTTCTAAGCAGAACACGTCTGTCGGCTGTGCCTTTACCATCAACAGTGCTTTTTTCTCGTATAAACTGCAGGATGGTTTATCGATCTACACCGCGGAACTGGTGGCAATTCGGGAGGCGCTGAAGTTCGTTCACAGGAATCGTGTGCCAAAAGCTCTAATCTGTTCTGATTCACAATCGGCTATCAAGGCTCTGGAGGCTCAAAGCCGGGATCACCCGGTACTCATAGAGATTCTGGAACTGCATCACAAAAACACTCAAGGTGGCAGGCTATGCAGTATGGTGTGGATCCCAGGTCATAGCGGTATCGCAGGGAATGAAAGGGCAGATTTTTGGGCAAAGAAGGCGCACGAGAAACCGGATGTGACGATTGTTAAGTTGGGCCATAGAGAATTTGTGCCACAGGTTAAGAAATGTGCTCATGACCTCTTTGCCAGTTTCTGGCAGGATTACCGTCCTACTCAGCTAAAACTGATTAAACCTAATACAGGGAATTGGATGACCAGTGTGCGTGATAGTCACAAAGAGGAGGTGGTTTTGTGCAGAATGAGAATCGGACATACTGTGCTGAACATTCGCATATCATTGATCAGCTTCCTCCACCGATGTGTGATGTATGCAGATGTCGACAAGACGTCAGACATTTATTACTCGAATGTCGCAAGTACACTGTAGACAGACGGAGACTGAGTTTGATATGCCGAGATGTAGGGTCTCAAATGAATCTGGAGACCTTGCTTGGAAACAAGGATATTGTCATCATCGATGCTTTATTTCATTACCTCCGACAATGTGAGCTGCTCGATTAACTCTGAACTTGTACAAAAACATCTCCGCATTCCATATCTCGTCGTGTTCTATGATTCATTGCTATGACTCTTCTTGCATCACTTTCTTGTCTACCCCCGAGCGTTACACCTCTCCCTTACTTGCGCCACTGGAAGGTTTACCGGATTGCTAACATTCCTTGGTTTAGTCTTTTGACCGCCGAATGATTGCCTCTTGATGTATGTCAAATGCTTGACTGCATTAATTTGCCTCTTCCGGCCACACTCGTCTTCCGACCGCTACACCTTCCTCTTACTTCGTCACTGGCACCTCTTTCGATTTGCAAACATCACTGTGGTCTTCAGTCTACCGATCGTTCTATGCCGCTGCGTCCGCCTACCGACTGCCCCGCCCCCCGCGCCCCCGCGCCGCCGCCGGCCCGCGTGCCCGCGCCGAAGCGCACCGGCGGCCGCCGCCCCCAGCGCCGCGGCGCCCGGGGTAGACGTGGGCGTGGCAAACAAAACATCGAAGCGGCGACTCCACTCTCCGGCCAGCGTGCTAACACCGGACTGCTGATCGGCGCCCTGAATATACAAAGCATGAAGCCCAAGCTACTGGAGCTGTCCGACGATCTAAGCCGCCACGACTACGACGTTCTCCTGATGCAGGAGACATGGTTGCGCCCAAGCACCCCAAACCGACTGCTCGTCTTACCCGGCTACAAGATCAGCCGAGTTGATCGACCCGATAGCAGCGGCTACGGTGGGGTCGCCATCGTTACGAAAACCAACATCACCTCAGTAGCGTTGAAGCCAAGCGCCGCTCCGCACCCTGGCAGCCAGCTGGAGTCCCAGTGGGCGCTCCTCAAGCTGGATCACAACCGCCAGTTAATCGTCTGCTCCATCTACCGACCACCCCGCCACACTGACGGCTCTCTGCGTGCCGACTTTGCCGACCTGGAAAATCAGCTACAGCGAGTGTTGATCGACCATCCCAAGGTACCCTTTATCATCTGTGGTGACCTGAACTGTGACCAACTAAAAGACCATAGTTTTCGTGCGGGCCAATATCTCCGTGATTTTCTATCTGACTACTCTCTGGATCAACTTGTAAATGTGCCCACCTATACTTCTGGATCACTCTTAGACGTCTGCATCGCTAAAAATAAGGAGCTCGTTCTTGATTGTCGTGTGAACCACTGTCATTATAGCCCACATAAATTCGTCCACGTAGAAATTGACGTCCCTAAACAACGTAAAAACCCTACCGTCATCCAATCCCGCTCTTTTAACCGAGTAGATGTCGAGGCCCTCCACCACGACCTGATGTCCGCTGATTGGGATGATGTGTTCAGTGCCGGGACCGTTGATGATATGTGGAACGCGTTTTTGGCCCTATTTTTACCCATTTATGACGACCACGCGCCTCTAAAAAACGTGACTATCCGTAACCCCACCGCTCCTCCCGTCTCGTCTGCCACCCGTCAAACCATGGACCAGCGCCGCGCTGCGCTGCGGCAATTCGGTCGAACGTCGGAAAATTACAAAGATCTCAACCGTTCCGTCCGTGCGGCGGTGCGAAGCGACCGACGTATCCAAATTCAAAGGGAGATCAGCGAGCGTGGTCCGAACAAAGTGTGGCAATGTTTACGGACAGTAGTGGCCGGCAAAAAGGACAGCCAGTCAGTGTGTCCAACCAGACGTGCCCGCTGACGATCTAAATTCTTTTTTCGTATCCGTTGGTCCAAATATCGCCTCTGAAATCCGTAACCAGACCGCAGTACCTCAGTTAGTTGTCCGCCTCCCTCGTGTCGGTGCCTGCGGTTTTAAACCTAGAGCGATAACGATTGGGGAACTCGGTTGCACAGTTTTCAGCATGCGTAACTCAGCCGCCTGCGGTACTGACGGTGTGTGCATCCGCATGCTGAAAACTGGCTTCCCAGCCACCGGCGACATCATCCTGCATATTATCAATACATGCATCACGAAATCAGACATCCCCGCTCAATGGAAGCATTCTATAGTTCATCCCATCTTCAAGTCTGGCAATCCATCTGACCCCACCAACTTTAGACCCATCTCATTGGTTCCTGTCATCATGAAGGTTGTAGAGCGCGTTATCCATCAGCAGCTCTATAACTACCTCTCTCAAAATCATCTCCTGGCCTGCACCCAACACGGTTTCCGCCCCCGGCACTCCACTGAAACTGCGCTTCTATCTGTAACGGACCGTATCCTCGCCGCCACCGACAGGGGGGAAATCTCAATGCTCTGCCTTATCGATCTTAGTAAATGTTTCGACGTGATAGACCACAAACTATTGGTAACTAAATTAGCAGCGCACGGCATTGACATCTCCTGGTTTGCTGCCTATCTTCAGGGACACACACAGAGTGTCTCCCTGAAGGACGGGTCCGGAAGCCGTGTACTGTCGCGTCCTCTCCCCAATACTATGGGTGTGTTCCAAGGCTCCGCACTGGGCCCCCTGCTTTTCACAGTGTTCTCTAATGACCTTTCTTTGTGCTCTGACGACGCCTCAGTCATCCAGTACGCCGATGACACCCAACTGTTGTTGAGTGGTCCGCCAAACAACCTCAGTAGACTCATCTCGCGCATGGAAGTTTCTCTCACTTCACTCGATGGCTGGTTTCGTGCGAACGCCCTAAAAGTTAACACCACCAAAACTCAACTAATAGTTTTCGGAAGCCGTCAAAATTTACGCAACATGGCTGACTTCACTGTCTCTTTCCGTGATTCTGAGTTAGTGCCATGTGCGCAGGTGGGGAATCTGGGTGTTGTTTTAGACGGCACTCTATCCTGGGACGATCACGTATCGGACCTCAGCCGCCGCTGTACGGGCCTACTAATCTTCTCTCCCAAATTCGTCATTACATCCCCGACGGTGTCATCAAAATTTTGGTAATATCACTCGTCATGTCGCGCGTCCAATACTGCCTCACAGTATATGGCAACGGATCTCAAAAGAACTTTGATCGGATTCAGAAAATTCTAAATTTCGCAGCTAGAGTTATTTTCGGCCGCCGCAAATTCGACCACGTCTCTGATCTCCGTGACCAACTCCGCTGGATGACTCCCAAAACCATGGCTGACTTCCAAACCCTGGTCACCGCCCACAAGGCCATACAGCGTGGAGAACCCGAGGTTCTGGCATCCATGTTTACATCAAATTCCGATGCCAGAGCGAGATCTACCCGTCAGGACCACCTTTTCCATCTCCCTCGGCCCCGATTAGAAACCGGCAAGCGTCGTTTTGCATATCGTGCCGCGACGTTACTGAACACCCTCCCCCGCGAGCTTGTGCAGCTGCCCCCCACCAGATTTGCTCGCGCCTCCAAAGCCAGACTTGTTCAGAGAATCTGAGCGTGGTATATGTGACTCTGCCCTAGTTTCGCCGCGTAGTTCGTGTATGCCTGTCATTGGTACCGTGCCACCAACGCGATATTCCGAACGTGACGAGTCTGAGTGCTCTGTGAGCAGTATGAATGTGCCGTGTGATGGTGTATTTGTTGAACTTTGCCTGTATGCTGCCAACCTGACACAGACTCTGAGCGGTAATCGCCACGCCAACTGTGGATGCTCATGAATGTAAATACATACATACATACATACATACATACATACATACATCGTCATTGCTGACTGCCACTTGGTTGTTCCTTGGCCACTTTTATCTGGTAAATATTGTGTGCGGTGCAAATGTACGAACAATAGCTGACCTGATTCTGTATATTATTATCGGACGACACTATGTTTTTGTGTATGTTTTCATTTATTCTGTGCAGTGAAACAACGGTGTCATCAACACATGTGTCCCCTTTTATGTTTCCTGTTTGAGTTCTCTTTTGTCCTATATCAGAATAATGTAGACTGAAGAGTATTCTATAACTCACGTTTTTTTCTTTTTCTAGACAACTAATTGAAAGCAGCCAGCTACATCTCCTTTTAACATGAACCAGTGATATCAAACCGCAACATTAACCTAGGATACTAACACTAATTAAATTCACATAACTAATACCGACCCAACGCAACATTCCTCCCCAGCAAATCCCTTTCCAGGCAATTCCATATCCTGCTGAGACCCTCGCTTAGTACCGCTCAGAACAGAGCATTCCATATCGACCCGAACGTGGAAGAAGCTATCAAGAACAAGACAAGAAGATGTTGGACGCCTGAGCCTTGCAGCTACGCGCCCTAATCCACCACCACCAACAACAACCCTCTTACATCGCTGATGTTGATTCGATATGAGTGCCTTAAAGTTGTTATGATTACACTTAATCTTCAACCCTCAATATTAAAGCTCATAGACGTAGCAACTGGGGCCAGGGGACCAAGGCCCCACTTTTTGGACTGGGGCCAACGATATTAACTGCTCTCCCTACTTTAGAGCGATTTTCCCTCTTCAATCACTCGGATTGGTTCGGGCTTAAAAGTTCGAAGAACACTTTGATTTCACAAACCCACAATAACAATCAATAGGCGTAGGCGGTGGGGGCTGGATGGCAGATAGCTATGTCCCATTTTTTCAGCAGGGGGGAAATAATGCCATCTGCCCCCCCCCATTTGAACGATTTATGGCTCTTCAATCACTGGTATCAGTTCGACAGGTTCGAGCTTTGAAGTTTGAAAAATAGCATTTAATTCACAACCCCACACATAAGCGTAGGCACAGGTGGGGCCACCGACTTCTAGGCTTGGGGATCCTTTTGAGCGTTTCTCCCTCTTCGGTTGCTGGTATTGGTTCAATATCCGTCCGAGCGAGTGAAGTCCGCCCCATAGCTCAGTCGGGAGAGCGCTAGACAATATAATTATCTGCCCCCCCCCCTCGGCAACGTGGGTTCGAGTCGCTTCGGCGCTCGATATTTTGGTTCTGGTGGGGATGACTTGTGGCAGGTGGCAGCGGCCGCATTCAAGGTCAGAAGAAGCCAATGTGCCGGGCGGCATATTTGGAAATGTCGAGTACAAAATCCAGACCTATCATACTCAGAGAGCCATAAGTCAGTCAAAAATATAGACATTGCTTTGAAATTAGGTTTGGGCATCGTCGATACATCGTTCTATAATATATATTACAATTGTGTATATTAAAAAAAAAATGATTTGGTTAATTTTTCTCTCTCCACAAAATCAAATTTTTCAAACATATAAAAAAACGGAATATATATTTGGAGAACCAAGTATGGACGATGCCCAAACCAAATTACAAAGCAATATTTATATTTTTCACTTACGTATAGCTCCCTAAGTATGATAGGTCTGGATTTTGTATTCGACATTTCCAAATATGCGGCAGGACGAACCTTTGCCTTTGAGAACCCTTTAGATCGATCCACTTTTGGGTGATTAATCCCTCTACGATCGCTCGTATTGATTCAATATAATTACTTAACTTGCGCCCCGCTGAGGGAGTCAGAATCTGTCCCCTTCCCTAATTTTCTCAATAACTTAGAAACTGTTTGAGAGATCAACGCCAAACTTTGTGCTGTTTATGCTACATCAATTTTATATATTTCTTTGAAAAGTTCATGAAGTCGGTCAAGCACTTTGAAAGATAATGCCATTTTAGTGATGCCATGTCACGCCGTTTTTGGTGAAATAACGATAAATGTTTGCAAATTAGTATAAATCGAGTTTTGAAGCAAATTGCAAATAAAAAGCGCCAAAGGAAAGGAAATGACTTTCTCTTGAAAATGTGGCTATCAGATTTTATAAATTTTTAGTTTTTGCCCCCGAATAATATAAAACCAATTTGGGGGAAGTTCCACAATATCAAAACTTTCCAAAGTATTAAAATAACGGAATACATATTTGAGGACCAAGCGTATAAAACATCCAAGTCTAATTTCAAACAAATTGGTCATATTTAATTCACTTATGACTCCCCACGTATGACTAATTTGCCAATTTCGCGTACCTATGTTTTAGATGCGTCTTATTGCCAACTTTCAATTGCCGCCTTGCGCGTCTCGCTGCGATTATTAGTCGCAATACAACGAGTGTGGGCAGAATCTGCCCCCCCCCCCCCCCATGTGTTCGGCTGAAGACCCCAGCGGAGCGCGGGTTAACAGTTGTCAGAAACCCTGAATTGCCATGACATATTTTGGATACTCGTCAACCACTTAGCCTGATATTTTTTTTAATAAATTTATTCCGAATATTTGAATGGATGGATTTATGGGATCACAACCCTATGCTAAGCAGAGCTTGTTGCGTGGGCCCTGACCCCTACCACCCGATGACGTACTTCCATTTTTCAACGGCAGGATTTAGTAGCGAATGTTTAACGTGCTCGAAGTTGGAACACGGTCCGCCCAGCTCCTGATTTCATCTTCTGACCTGTTTGCGGCCGCTGCCACCGACCGCAGGTCATCCCGGCCAGGAGCGAATATCGAGCGTAGAAGCAACTCGAAACCACCTTGCCAGGGTGGACGAATTTCCTGCCCAACGGTTTACCAACTGAGCTACGTGGGCGTAGATGAAGTGTGAGGTCACCAAAAATAACTTATCACCATTTATAAACTGGAAATAATTTTACGGCTGGCCAGTGGCGGATCTACGTAAGGGAAAATCAGGCAATTGCCTCCCCCCAAAATTAAAATCGGTAGGCAAACGTATGTGTTCCCCCAACCGTTCTGGGAAGTTGTGATTTTTGTTCCGGGAAGTCATATACCCCCGCTAACGACTCTTCTCTTTCGTGCTGGCGACCCGACGCCACCCCCCCCCCCGGTCAACAACTTTTCGCTGACGAAACGGAGCGAAGTTTCCCCTCCCAAAAACAAAACTTGAAACCTAGACCCGCCACTGAGGCTGCCCCCCACTTTTCAAAACGTTCCTACGCCTATGTGACCTGGTGACCTTAGTGGGTGTTCAAACCAAGATTCCTTTACTAATACGGTTTACCCAGGAGGGAGAAACGACTCCCGGTGTGATGTCAGAGCATTTGGCATCAATATTTTGCAATACGGTAGCAAATAAACCAAGGCATGTGTAATCTTGCTTAATACGCAGCTCCGTTTTGGGCCTTTATTGCCGTTAACAACCGCAATCCGCACCACACTCACACAGCGCGTCACAGCACATCCGCACCGCGTCACGGTCTCCGCCAGAAATCCCCCCGCCGAGCGCGGCCGGGACCCCGGTCACCTCGGCACGCTCGGCGCCACCCAATCACCGCTCAGCCTGGTCACGTGCAGGCTGACCGGACCAGCGCCTCAGGCCACCGGACCACGCACGCGCCCGAGCATGGTCGCCGGGGACCGGTCCGAGCGCCCGGCCGAGAATCAGCCAGACCATAACCTTACACTCTTTCCCCCTGTACATGAGCACAAGCACTACAGTCCCCCTCACCTACACACATCTCGCTTCGCGCGCACATAACACTTCCGGGCAAACCACCGGCTCGGTGTGTCCAGCGTCACCCCAGTATCAGTAAGCGGCGAGCGTCTCGTTTCACCCGCGTATGGAGTTTCACGATGAACCGGATCGTTGCGCCACCGTGCACCCAGCCCCAGAATGGTCGGGAATGCCTGAAAGAACAAAGATTGGATCAGGAATTCGCGGATCCAAAAAGGAACCGAACAGTCAATGTTACTCGGTCAGACAATGGCCTCAAAAACACGTCATCCCTGCTACTCGGGCAAACCAGACAGAGCGGCTAGGCAATTCCCAAATACCCGACGTTATCCAATGTCAAACAACACTGGTTGTACAAGCTATCAGGTGCAGCCCAACCCGTCCAAAGCAACAATTCAGTTCCCGACCACAAGCAGGTAGGATCAGCCGCATTGCGGGTTATAACGGAAAGCGCGCCAGAACCCAAAGCAGCAGTACCAGACTGAATGTGAAATAGTCTGGGCTCCGTCTGACCCGAGCAGACCGCCTAGGACCAGCAGCTGTGCCATCAGCGACGGCTGCCGCTCCCTCTGACTCAGTATCCACATTTTGCGGCGTCACAACTCCGGAATCACCACCGCTGAGCGGCGCCCCCACTCCGGGATCAGGGCTAGTGCTCCGAGATGTCACCACATCTGGATCTCCGCTAGTGCTCCGCGGCGTCTCCACACCGGGATCACCACCCGCGCCCAGCGGCGTCTCCACACCGGGATCAGCACCAGCATCCCGCGGCGTCACGTTGGGATCACTACCAGCGCCCTGCGACGCCCCCGCGCCAGGACCAGACTGTGGAAGGTCACTCTGTGTCCTCAAAGGTGACCCAACTAGGCTCAGGTTAACGTCAGATAAATCTGCGTCATCACGAGTCATTATAGGTTTCTTTGCACGCCCAGACCGTTGCCGGCCAGCATCAACCGGCCCATCCACTACCCCTTCCACCCCTGACGAAGGATCAGTCCCACCTGCGTTTCCCGCCTCGCTGTTCATATTTTCCAGCTCCTGTTCCGGGCACTGGCGCGGCTTGAGCCTATTGTGGTGAACCCTCAATATTTGGCCAGTACCCTCCAGGCGTATAGTGTAATTAAGCTCTCCGTGAATGGACACAATAACGGCCGGCTTCCATGGCCGAACAAATTTGTAATATTCTCCTCGTTTCGGAACGTTTTTGAACAGAGACACCTTGTCTCCAATTTGATAAGAAAACGTGTTCAACTTTTTCTCATAGATCCGCTTGTTTCTCGCGTTACTAGAGTGGGACATACGGATAGCCTCGCGATAAGCAGTACGTAGCCCCGCACACAATTTGTCGACATAGGACGCCACAGAGGTAGACTTCGACGCACGAGCTGCGTCGATTTCGACGTCGACAGGCAGGCGAGGCTCACGACCGAGCATTAGAAAGAACGGACTATAGCCCAACGACTTGTGCACCTGTGAACGATAGCCCAACATCAGGAGAGGTAGGTGCTGATCCCACTCATTGTGGTTGTCGTCCAGGTATTTGGACAACATACCGAGAACGGTCCTCATCATCCGTTCACACCGGCTATTACCCTGAGGATGAAAGCTGGTGGTGCTGGTTTTGCGAATACCCATGAGTCGACACACCTCTGCGATCAACTCACCTCTGAAATTTGCCGCACAATCTGAATGCAGTTGTTTGGGACAACCAAATCGAGAGAACAGCTCATGAGTGAGAACACGGGCTACCGTAGTAGCAGTCATGTCTGGGAGAGGGAAAACCTCCACCCACCTGGTGAAGTGGTCACAACATACTAGCAAATGTTTGTTTCCGCGCGCTGTGGAGGGGAGGGAAGTCAGGAAATCGATCGACACGATTTCCCAGGGCTCAGAAGCATGCAATTCCCCCATCGGTGCTCGTGGCTGAGGAATTGGCGACTGGCGCGAACCGCACTTGTCACACTCTGCACAGAACCTGCGAATGTCTGCAGTCATTGCAGGCCACCAGAAGCGAAGCCGCGCCTGTGCAAGCAACTTTTCCGCGCTGAAGTGGCCGCCTGTGGGACCCGAATGCATGGAAGTCAAAATGCCTGGCACCAGCGACCTGGGAGCTACGATCTGGAGCTGCTCCGGTCCGTGAGGGCGCGTTCGACACACCCTGAACAAAACGCCCTCCAGCAAGCGGAATCTGTCCCACTGCCGCAACAGAGGCCGCCTTTCAGCTGCCACATCACGCTTCAGCGGTCGGCTTCCAGAACTCAAATGACGGCAAATATCTGCTATCAACTGATCATTCTTCTGTTCGACCTGGATGAAACTCATCGACCAGTCATCGCTGGACACGTGGCGACATGCATCAGCGGTGTCAGTTTGACACGACGCATCTCTGACCTCAGATGGGCGTCTACTCAAAGCGTCTGCAACTACATTTTGGGCACCAGGCCTGAAAACAATGTCGAACTGAAAGCCACCGAGAATATCTAGCCACCTAGCGAGCATACCTGAAGGGTTTTTAAAATTTAGCAACCATTGAAGGCTGCTGTGGTCCGTTCGAAGCCGAAATTTCTTGCCTAAAAGGTAATGCGAGAACTCCTGAGTAAATACAACACAGGCAAGAAGTTCCTTTTTAGTAGTAGAGTAATTTCTCTGCGCTTTCGACAAGCGATGGCTCCCAAATGCTACGACTCGCTCTACACCGTCTTGCTCCTGGAGCAGGACAGCGCCAATCCCTTCGTCGCTGGCGTCGCAGTCCAGTGTAAAGGCGGCCGCGTCGTCACCGAACCGGGGAAATGCCACCAGAGGAGCCTCACTGAGAGACCGCTTTAAGCTCTCGAAGGCACGCTGAGCCTCATCAGTCCACCGGAATTGCGTGTCCCGAGCAGTTAGGCGGAAGAGGGGAGCAGAAATTTGCGCAAATTTTTCCACATACTTTCTAAAATAAGACGACAAACCCAAGAAGCCAGAGAGCTGCTTTGCTGTCCGTGGCACTGGCCACTCACGCACCTTCTTGATTTTCTCGGGATCTGTGGCCATGCCGTCGCCAGACACTACATGACCAAGAAATGTCACCCGCTTCCGAAAGAACTGGCACTTTCGAAGATTTAACGTGAGACCTGCTGAGTTGAGGCGGGACAGTGCTGAGTCCAATCCATTCAATACCTCTGTGAAACTGTTGCCGTGTACAATTATGTCGTCAAAATAAGTCACGCACGTTTTCGGGGTCAGGTCGCCGAGAACGATATCGAGCAGCTTCGCGCAAGTGAAGGGTGCTGAGCTGAGCCCAAAGCAAACTCGGGTGTACCGGAAGTTACCGAACGGAGTGGTAATGGTAGTTTTGTCTTGATCAGCTGGGTCTATGGGCATCTGGTGATACGCCGAGTTCATGTCAAGTGTGCAGTACAACGAAGAACCAGCCAAAGCCTCCAGCGAGTCGTCAATGCGGGCTATTGGATAAGCGGGAAGTCTGGTGATCGAGTTGAGCCTTCTAAGATCAGCACAAATTCTATTGTCACCATTTTTCTTTTTGACCACACAAATGGGTGATGCCCAGCTACTATCAGATTTTTCTAAAATTCCCTGACCCACTAGCTCGTCCAGCTGAGCCCGCACCTCGTCTCTCAGATGAGGCGGCAAGCGACGTGGGGTCTGCCTGATGGGAGGATGATCTCCGGTTTCAATTTTGTGGCTCACCGCGTCTGTAACACCTATATGACCATCAAACATCGGTTCGTATTTTTTCAGCACAGCAAGAAACGCTTTACGCTGCCCGTCTGAGAGTGCACAACCGTCCCAATCAATCATGCCCTCCAAACTGGACAAAGACGCGGGCTCATTGTCCGGCAACAACTGCTCTACAAAACCAACCTCAAGATCAGCAACTTCAGAGTGTTTTGGAATAGTGATGTGCTCAGTTGTGACATTACGCACCAGGAGGGGCACCGTTGAGCGACCTACATCCACAATGCACCGCACCACCTCCACCCCAGGGTGGCTCCACGTGGGCTCTGCCACCGCCGGCCCGCTGTACCCACAGTTGTGGACGTATGTCGGAATAATCAGCTCTGACCCCGGCGGAACCGAAAAATCTTTCCCCACCACCATCTTTCCCACAGAAGTCATCTCAGCCGATACCGTCCGAACAGACTCTCCGGGGGCAACCAGCAGCACTCTCCTGCGGAGATCGATCACACAAGGAACATGTTGCAGAAAGTCCAAGCCCAGAAGGCATGGGGTATCAATGGCCTCGGAAACAAAAAACGGAATCATATGAGAGATTCCTCCCAATTCGAATTTAACGGTCACTCTTCCTGACAGGGAAAGAGGATCTTTGGAGGCTGTCCTAGCCCGAGTACTGGTTTTGAGCAGTTTCACGCCAGTGAAGGAATCGAATACAGACTGATGCAATATGCTGATCGTAGAGCCTGTGTCAAGCAAACATCTGGTGACTGTACCAGACACTCTAGCTTCAAATGTCAAGTCATCCCGCAAGTGAATGCTGCCTGTCGCCCCATCTGGACAGCCGCCGCTCCCTACTGGCTCTGCCGCGCGCGGCTGGGGCCTCCCGCTCCGGGACCGTGAGCGGGGGCCCCCGGCCCGTTTTCCGAACGATCGGTGCGACAGACACGAGCCAAATGTCCTGCTTGTCCGCAGCTGTAGCACATGCGATTACGCAATCGGCACGAAGCCGCCAAGTGCCCCAGGGAACCACAGACGAAACACGCTCTGGTTGGGCCCCGGTGGCGCCCATCAACAGGTCCGAGGCGAGTCGTACCGGAGGGCGGAGCCGCCTCTGCCGAGACCGGTACACCTGCTGGGTTCGGCGCGCTAACGCGTCGCTCAAGCTGCTCTAGGCGGGTCAGGATCTGCTGCAGCACCGACGGCTGATCGTCGGCGACCTGTCTTACAGGGTGCGAGCGCAAACTTTCGCCCCGCATCATGCTTCGGACCCTCTCGACAGCAGCCGGGAACGAATCAATGCCATTGGATACCACATCAATTTGATATGACTCTGGCAGGGCTGCCAGGAAGCAATTTAACCGGAGCATGTCATTGTCGCTGCCCGGAAATGCATCTTGCACTAGCTTTCGAAATTTTATGACAAAAACGTCCAGGGATTCGTGGGGATCGAACCGCAACTGTCTGAGTTTGGCATGAGCATCGAGAGCACTGGGCTTCTCGAACAAAGCGCTCAGACCATCCACGGTCTGCTTATACGATTTCCGCTGCTCTCCCGTCAGAGACTCGTATGCATCTCGAGCCACCCCTGACAGACAAAGCGGCAAAAACGTGAGGCGTGTATCATCATTCCAATTATGAAGAGAGGAAAATCCCTCGAAATCGGACAGGAATCGGGAAAACTTCCCCTCCCCGGAGAACTTGGGAGATGCCATCGTGATCCCTCCTAACCGTACCCTCGCTCCCTGTGCCCCACCAGCAGTTCCCTCGGTCCCACCATGACCTTCAGCCCCCTCATTTTTCATGGTGACAAGAAAATATGAACACACACTTAGCTTTTACGGAGTCACCAGACAGCTGATCGGGGCACCAGACAGCTGATCGGGGCACCAGACAGCTGATCGGGGCACCAGACAGCTGATCGGGGCACCAGACAGCTGATCGGGGCACCAGACAGCTGATCGGGCCACCAGACAGCTGATCGTGGCACCACCGGCAACAGCAGGCGTGGCACCACCGGCAACAGCAGGCGTGCGGCCGACAGGCGAGCGGCCGACAGGCGAGCGGCCGACAGGCGAGCGGCCGACAGACGAGCGGCCGACAGGCGAGCGGCCGACAGACGAGCGGCCGACAGACGAGTGGCCGACAGACGAGCGGCCGACGAGCGGCCGACAGACGAGCGGTCGACAGACGAGCGGCCGACAGACGAGCGGCCGACAGACGAGTGGCCGACAGACAAGCGGGCCGGCAGACGAGCGGCCGACAGACGAGCGGCCGACAGACGAGCGGCCGACAGACGAGCGGCCGACAGACGAGTGGTCGACAGACGAGCGGTCGACAGACGAGCGGTCGACAGACGAGCGGTCGACAGACGAGCGGGCCGGCAGACGAGCGGGCCGACAGACGAGCGGGCCGGCAGACGAGCGGGTCGGCAGACGAGCGGCTGCGATAGACGAGCGGGTCGGCAGACGACGTTCACCAGATGTGCACCCGCAGACGTCTTGCACCAGCAGCAGTCGTGTACCAGTTGATCACGAAAGAGCGCGGGTTCGATTTAAGACGCTGTCACCAATGTAATCTTGCTTAATACGCAGCTCCGTTTTGGGCCTTTATTGCCGTTAACAACCGCAATCCGCACCACACTCACACAGCGCGTCACAGCACATCCGCACCGCGTCACGGTCTCCGCCAGAAATCCCCCCGCCGAGCGCGGCCGGGACCCCGGTCACCTCGGCACGCTCGGCGCCACCCAATCACCGCTCAGCCTGGTCACGTGCAGGCTGACCGGACCAGCGCCTCAGGCCACCGGACCACGCACGCGCCCGAGCATGGTCGCCGGGGACCGGTCCGAGCGCCCGGCCGAGAATCAGCCAGACCATAACCTTACACATGTATGGCGCGTCGATTCTCGTCATTTATCTTCAGGAATATCGACATACTTGGGGCATGTCAGGGGCGGATCCAGGACAATTTTCGGGTGGTGGGGGGGGGGGGGGGGGGGGGTCACATCAGACGTCAAGGGGCTCCCGAGCTGAAAGGGGCCCCGAACGTTTTTGGCGGTCTTAAAGGGCCTCCAGTCGGTCTGAGAGTGTATTTCAGGTATGGTGAAGCCCTTGACAAGCATAAGAGGGCCCTCGTCAGGTCTGAAAGAGTCACATACCGGTCTGAGAAGGCCCTTTTCAGACCTGAGAGGGCCCTATGCCAGTCTTGTAGGGCCCTTGCAAGACGTTTGTGCGCCCTATGCTGGCCTGAGAGGGCCATTCCTCTCAGACCAGCATAGGGTCCAGCTATGCTGGTCTGAGAGATCTGAAGGGTCTGAAAGGGACCTCGGTCATTCTGAGAGGGTCCTGTGCCAGTGTGAGATGGCCCTAAGGTCGGTAAGAGAGGTCCCTCAGTCTCTGCGACTACTACCGGTGGGCATGAGAGGGCCCTTTCTAAGCCTGATAGGGACCTTGCCAGACTTGAACGGCGCTACGTCCGTTAGAGAGAGGGTCATTGCCGGGCCTGAGAGGGCTCAGACCAGGCCTCATGTTCAGGCAGGCCCAACTGGCTCGCCTGGTGTCCGGTATAGGGTCCTCTGAGGCCTAGTAAGGTACCTCTCAGACCGGATTAGGGCCATCTGAGGACTGGAAAGGGTCCTCTCAAACAGACGCAGGCCCATTTAAATCCCGGAAAGGGTCATCTCTGACTAATGTAGGGCCCAGTCAGGACTGGGACTGGGCCTCTCAAACCAGCGTAGGGTCCTTCTAATGTTTGATAAGGCCCTCTTATCGGGCGTAGAGCCCTCTCAGGCCGGCCAGGACCCTCGCAAATGACCCCAGGGCCCTTTCAGAACTGGCCAAGGCCCTCGCCGACAGGCGTAGGGGCTCTTTCAGACCCAGCGAGGGCCTATTCAGACCCAACAGGGACACTATCAGACCGGCGTAGGGCACAGGCATGCAGCTAGGATTTCGCCCAGGGGGGGGGGGGGGGCGCCTGACCTGCACAGGGACCTTTTGAACGTCCATAGGGCCCTTTGGTCTTTCAGATAAGGCCTGGTGGCCCTTATCTGAAAATAGGGCCTTTTAAGTGCTCTATACTTTATAAAGACCACGCTTCGCGTGGTCTCCAGACTCTTAGAGAGCCCATGATACCACGTTTCGCGCAGTCTCGTCGGCCCTTTTCGGCGCGCCCTCAGACGTTTTGGAGGGGAGGGCACTTGTCCTCTGTGCTCCCCCTGGATCCGCCCCTGGCGCATGTCCGGTTTTAAGACCGTCCCAGATTTGATAGTAGCAGCATGGCAGGAAATCAAGAGGTAGATACTAGATATGCAATGTCACGGACACCAGCCTAATGTTTTTCCCTGTTGATTATTCGAGGTCAAAACAACTTAAATATCACGGTTTTAGAGGTTTGAAGCACTAAGTACCCTAGCCGTGCAACGGAATAAACAATGCTTGTTTGGTATCATCTGGCAGTAAAAAGATAAATGGATTCCATTTGGTTTAAAACAAATACTATGACATTTTTTCCCCTATGGTAAAATAAATCCTTTCTTTCGATTTGCTGGGTTAACTTTAACATTTCCAATTTTCTACTTATACGAATATTTTTGCCACATCAGGTACAGGTCACTGCAAAAGTAATGGTAGGTACTAGTGACTATTCAGCAAATCGCTTATATCTTCTAAACCGTTTGGAAGAATCGTTCGAAATTTTGTGTGCTGGTCGCTGGCTTTGTCTACCTAAATATGAATCGCTCTTTTTTATTTTCCAATCACCCAATTTTCTGCAATTTGCGAACAATCTTCAGAGCCATCTATCGTCTAAGTTCGTAACTTAATTCCTACATACGCCTATGATGCCACAGCCAGCCATGACCGCACGCGGCCAATCAGCGCTCTCGAATCAGCCGCGCGACTGGGGTTGGTGGAGGTCGGCTGAATGAATGGGGCTCCTGCGTAAAGGCTAGCGTCAGACAATTTGGTCACGTGGTTTGAACCGTGCGGGCCGGGTCAGCTGGGTCAATGCCCTCTGGGCATGACGCTCGCAGAGGGCCGAGAAGCCGCGAGTTCGGAGCCGGGCAGGCCGGGCTGGGCAGGCCGGGCCCGTAGCCTATGTCTATCTCAGGTGAACGCAATTATCGTCATCGTGGGCGTTATTTTAGCGTGCTTTGCTGACTGACAAAAACGGATTGAATAGAATGTTACGATGAACGGATAAGTAATGTAGGAAGTTGATAGATTTGTAAAGAGGCATATACGAAAGAACAAATAATAGCAATAATAACGGTGGAAGGAGGGCACCGAAGCTCTTGAAGATGTTTCAAAGAACTGTGGAAGCTACTCCAATATTGGACTATAAACCCAGTACTAGGTGAATCAATTTTATCTGTATAAGCATTAAAAGGACACATTCCGATAAAAGTAACGTAGGTATATTTTTAGACGTTTCCGTAAGGCTGTGTATTTGTGGGGTATCCCCGACCGGTGGGTAGCCTCCGACACCTTAAAATGGAATTACAATTTCTTGAAATTTATTTTTGACTCGCCTCAAACGTTTATTAGATCCGTTTTTGTAATACCTTTGCACCTATGGCGGATGGACAATCAATTCGACTTTCAGCTTATTAACTGCAAATCAATTCGGTTTTGAATATCCTCACAAGTGTATCAAAAGTTATGTGTTTGAGAAAATGTCAATGTTCATAATAAATGTACACCATTTCCTGAAAATCGTTGAGACATGCCAAAACATAAAACTATTAATATGAGTAGCTCATTGTGCACGAAAACGGTTTGCTTTTGTCACTCTTTAAAGAAGGAGTGTGCACACCAGAATCTTGCAGCATGGAAAAACAACGAACGAGGTAATATCGACCACAATAACAAGAGTTTAGCTAACCAAATTGATGTCATTTCAATCATCGAACAAATTGATTACCCAAACAATAAGCGACAATCATAGACACGACGATAATACCTTGCAATCATTGCAATCATTGCCGACAGTGCTCACCTTTATCTGTTAAAGGCCAATTTCCACAAACCTTAAATCTACTTTTTTCTCAACATTACCAACCTCATTATAATATGCTTGTTCGATGTTAGATGTTTTGTTTTCTCATATACGTTTTATTTTACGTGGTATTTCTTATATGATAAATACATTTGAAGAGGCTATAACTTGAAATATTTTATTTACACCGAAAATGTTCACTGTGGGGAATAACCAACTAGCTGGCCGGTATTATCCGATTTCCAAATTTGGGATATCATGGCATAGAACCGTCTTCAGCTTACCATCCTAAAAAAATCGTCCATCCACATATCCTGAATACTGCTTTTCACAAATGAGACATTGGTGATGTCATTATATGGGTGGAACAATAAGCAAGGTGAATGGAATGGCATGTAATGTATGGAAAAGTTAGTTATTAAATTAAACTAATGTAATTAATTATTAATTATTATTAATTAGTAAATGTATTATTTATATTTTATGTATTCTGTACGTTTCAGCACAGAGAGCTGAGACAGTAATTTTTCCATACTGTCTCAGCCCTCCGTGTTATATAATAATTAAACATATTTATCTTACTTAAAGGGAATATTGACCGTTTGATTTATTGTCTGCACTATTTTATGTTGATTATTTTTGAAAAAGTGGTTATTTTATTGATTTGTATTATATACATCATCATCATTTTTATTGGGCGTCACACATACATATATAGTAAGGCGACAACAACAACCCGAGACCCCAATCAGTCAATCACTCAATGGCACCGTCCTAAAAATCGGTGTTGCAAAGCCCATTGCGGTATCAGTTTGCGGCGAAGTACTATTCACATTCTAACCTTCACAAATATGCACTCAGTTATAAATGCTATGCGCAGACGCTCCCATGAGGCACTATACATATAACGAGCTACAGAGCACTACAACAGAAGCATCACAAATGTGAGTCATGTGTCATGAGTCATTCGTCACCGTCATGAGTCATTCGTGACCGTCATGAGTCGGATAATTTTACGAGATGATGGGCACGTGCTATCAAGTAGGAATCGGATCGTATCAACAGTTCCATCAGATACGGTGGGCTCGCGAATTAGACCCACATCAATGCTACCGGATGCTGCCGCCATTGTAATTTCAAACGTGTTATTTCCAAGGATGTGAGCTAGACCGAGGAATGAACCCTCTAGCTCTGAGGGTGTGGTGGCGAGCACGGCAAGGCCACGAATCATGATCTGCCTGAGTCGGTGCTCGGAGTGAAACAAATGGGCCAAGCCACGCAGAATGCAACTTCTGAGTAACTCCTGCACTCTCGGCACGTTAAGGAGTGTATATGAAGGCTGGGACCACGATAGTGCGCCAAAGGAAAGCTTTATCTAAGGGCGGTCATCAAAGCAGAATGATGCGCAAACGGCGGAAGCCCGAGGGCTGCTTTGATGTGACGTGATTGGAAGGTTTCGAGCTCATCGACATCGGCGGACCGCAAAGGAGTGACTACACATCCAAATATGAGGGCTGGGACCACGATAGTGCGCCAAAGGAAAGCTTTATCTAAGGCTGGCAAGTATTTGCTAAGAATTCCAACAGGGGTTAAGCCATAAAAAGCTCCACGCGCACGCCTGACAGGATGGTGTACGTGGGAAGTACCACGTAAATCTGAGCTGACAGCGACACCAAGGTGTTCTGTTTCAGCACGCACAGTGAGCTGCTGTCCTGATAGCCGCCATATTGGGAGCTCAGCTAACAATTCCGCACCAAAGACGAGGCAATGGCTCTTAGTCTTTGATTTGTCAGGATGGGTAAACTCTAGCCTCCAACCTTCCCCGAACTCTTCAACGATACACAGGAGACGACTGAGATTTTCGGCATTAGTGGAGACGAGCATTAAATCGTCTGCATAGCAGACTGCTGGAACATGGTAGCCGAGGAGCTCGGCGCCACGACCGCTCTGATCCAGAAGCTGTATCAGCGGTCGAAAAAATACGTTTGCCAACGCTGGGGAGATAATTGCGCCTTGTCTGGTACAGACAGAGGCAAAACTATACAAAACTCCGAATGTTGAAAATAAATGAGCCACTATCACAATTGTTTAAAAAAAATTGAGGGTTGCAAGTTGCAACCACTACCTAGACCGTCGTTGGGTGCATGAGTTAACTGCTAATTTGGATTCCATTGTATTAAATATTTGTTGATTGTGAAGGATATTAGGGAATAATAATAATAGACAGAGTGCAAGAAGTATTTTCTAAACCATTTAATCAGAAAGCAATACTAGATCTTGGTGCCAACCGAAATTCGTTACCAAGTACATGATATTTGTTTTGATTGAGATCGTTAAAAGTGTGGAACGCTTGTCAACTTTAACATGAAATATCTTTCGGTATGAATTTGTATACAATGCAATATGTGATCAATTTAATATGTATCGTCAATATGTCTCGTCTGTCATTTTAAGTAATAACTTCATTTTTGTGGGAAAATGTAAATATGTATCTCTAAGCTTTCTGGCTACTTCATCATCTCCCCTGTTCTTCTCTGTTCTTCCTCTCCCTCTCTCTCTCTCTCTCTCTCTCTCTCTCTCTCCTCTCCCTCTCCTCTCTCTCTCTCTCTTTTCTTCTCTTTCTCTTTATCTCTTTATCTCTCTATCTCTTTTCTCTCTTTCTCTTTTTCCTTTTCTCTCTTTCTCTCTTTCTTTTTCGCTCTTTCGCTCTTTCGCTCTTTCGCTCGTTCTCTCTTTATCTCTTTCCCTCTTTCTCTCTTTCTTTCTTTCTCTCTTTCTCTCTTTCTTTCTTTCTTTCTTTCTTTCTTTCTTTCTTTCTTTCTTTCTTTCTTTCTCTCTTTCTCTCTTTCTCTTGTTCTCTCTCCCTGACTGTCTCTTTCAACTATTTGAGTAAACAAATGCATACTGATGAAAACACAAATCTGCATTTGTTTTATAATTACGTTACATCACTCTACATGTAAGATAT
>JAXIVJ010009667.1:0-15000 GCA_036785665.1 Chirona hameri | reverse complement strand
ATATCATAATGCTTAATGGGTGCCAAATTTGAAATCAGCATCACAAAATGTCCTAGAAACTGCCAAATTCCAAAAAGGTCAGGTCAGGTCATCTGAGGTCAGTGACCTTGGTTGACCTGTGGAAGCCCATGACCCCAGTGGAACATATAATTATGTAAAATGGATCCCAAATTTGAAATCAGCGTCACAAACTGTCCTAGAAACCGCCAGAAGCCAAACAAAAGTCATCTGAGGTCATCGGAGGTCAATGACCTCGGTTGACCTTTGAAAAGGTCAATCGAGGTCACAATCTCAGTGGAAACCACAACTGTCACCTGGAAACACCTGTGCATATGCTCCTGAACAACAAATACTGAACAGCAAACTGCACAAGTTACAAGCATCGATACTACGGTACGCCAGTTGCGCATGACATGACCTTGAGAAACAGGTCATAGGTTACTGGTGATGTGGGTTAGAACATCACAATTAGAGCATAATTCAAATTGTTCAAAAGTAGGAAACTGAAAGTTTCATCGTAATCGGTTGGAAACTACGCAAGTTATTTCTGAAAAACCGAGGGGGTGGCATCCACCCCCTACCCGGGCGAGGGTTAAATCAGCTAGCAATGCATAAGCAAGACTAATCCGATGCGTTTTCGGAATTGTGTGAGACTTTTTTGTATTCCCTCCTCCCCCAAACCACCCGTTCTGGATCCGCCAATGCAAAGATCCAATTGGTATTTGCATCCTGCGACCTCCACAAGGTAAAATATATTCACCCTGAGGTCATTCCGCATTCGACATTTTTCTTCCATAACTTTTTTTAATGAACCAGTAAGGCGCCGTAGTTGGCGATGAACGAGCGAACGCGAAGGCATGGTGAAGGTATGGTGAATTCCAACTCGATCGAACGCGAAGGTATGGTGAATTCCAACTCGATCAGGGAAGTAGTTTCTGAGATACAAATACGTGGTGCACACATGCGCACGTGCAGAAGCACCCCTACCCCTTACTTGTGGGAAAGTGGCGGCTGAGAGATCTCTAACCACACACTAAATTTGAACACAATCGGCTCAGCAGTTGCCCCCACCCATTCACAATTGTGTGGCGACGTTCCTGATCCAACAACCCCCGATCTCCCCCACTTTGCCGCTAATGAGCAATTGTTCAAAGGATATTGAAATTCGAGATATTCCGGAAATACTTTAAAGATACTTATTTTGGCTGGGAAATACTAAAACTTAGGAATTTGTGCTTTGGATTTGTATACACTATACATTTATCACCAGGTAAGCATATTTTATTTTAATTGAATACCGATCAAGCGAAAAATTACATGGAAATACTGAAATCAGGGTGGGCGACATTTCTTGACTGGGGGGGGGGGGGGGGGGGCAAAACGGCTCACTGGGGGGGAGACATTTGTCCCCCTCCAGTTAACATGTTAAAATAGGCTCTGGCTGGGGGGGGGGGGGGGGGGGCAGAATCTGCCCTCCCTCACGGATTTGCTGAAAACTCGAAACTCATGATAGATATCAACGTTAAACTTTCAGTACATTATGCTGCATCAATTCTACGTCTTCACACCAAATTTCAATTAAATTGATTTAGTTTTTTGGTAGATAATGACGTTTTAATGACGTCATGTCATGCAATTTTTGGTGGAAATACGATAAATGCTTGAACAATCGTAGAAAATAGAGTTTTGAAGCAAATTGCAAAAAAATGTCAAAAGAAAGAAAATGACATGCTCTTGAAAATGGGGATCTCGGATTTGCGAAATTTTGTGTATTTGACCCAAAAATAACAATAAAAATGATTTTTTTTTCGGGGAAAAATCCACAAAATAATTTTTTTGTGAATTTGAAAAGTGAATTTCTTAAGCTCGAATACCAAAAATAAGGTGAGCGTCCCAACTCCGCGGATAAAAAATGGGGTACCTTTGCCACAAAAAGATGCCTCCCCACGGAGAGAGGCTGGATCCGCCAGCGTCTGTCAACATCTAATAATAATAGTAATTAGGCGCTGTCCTTACATCAACATCCGTGTCGTGCCGGGACCCACTAGCGGATCTAGGGTTCGAGAATGGGGGGGGGGGGGGGGGCTAAAAATTTTGCTCCGAGATCCCTAGCCACACACCAAATTTCAACACAATCGGCTCAGCAGTTGCCCCCAGTGGCGTACCCAGGATGTACTCCAGGAGGGGAAATTTTTGCTCAGGGGGGCATAAAGTACCCCCACAAAAAAAACTCACCGGATTTGGCCTACTATATTTTTAAAAGGGCATATTTTCACCATTTTTCTCTTTAAAAAATCAATAAATCATTCCTTTTTTTCGACCAAAGGGGACACGTGCAGACCTTCATGGGAGGGGGGGGGGGGGGGGGGATTTCCCCGTTTGCCCCCCCCCTTGTGTACGCCTATGTTGCCCCAACCCACTAAAAATTGTGTGGCGACGTTCCTGATCCAACAACCCCCGATCTCCCCCACTCTGCCGCTAATGAGCAATTGTTCAAAGGATATTGAAATTCGAGATATTCCGGAAATAATTTAAAGATACTTATTTTGGCTGGGAAATACTAAAACTTAGGAATATCATGAAATTTGCATTGGATTTGTATACATTTATCACCAGGTAAGCATATTTTATTTTAATTGAATACCTATCAAGCGAAAAATGACATGGAAATACTGAAATCAGGCTGGGCAACATTTCTTGACTGGGGGGGGGGGGGGGGGGGGCAAAACGGCTCACGGGGGGGGGGGGGGGATTTGCCTCCCAGTTAACATGTTAAAATAGGCCCTGCTGGCTCAATTCTCAAATGTTTGGACATGATCTAACACCAGCACAGAAAATGGATATTTGTCTACCCAGCTTCAGTAGAAACTTAAAAGCTAAGCTTGTGATAAACCTATCTTTTGATCAAAAAGTTAGCATTCTCACCACATTGATTGGGGCCGACTTGCGAACCTTGCTTGAAGTACTGTACCTCACCAGCTTTTCAAAGTTGTTAGCTGTAAAGTGCATCTGTAATGCACATATTCTTCCCTAAAACCAATGTTCTGTGTCCATGGGCGGGTCCTGAGGGGGTCACGGGCCATGCTCCCCCCACCACCTGAAATCGGCGCAAATTTGACACATTTCCTGAGATAGTATAAAGTCTAAGCAAATTTACTAAGGCAAATTTGTTTTAAATCATTTATCGATGCACAAGCAAGCGAAATCCGATGAGTTTTCAGATTTGTGTGAGACTTTGGGGATTTGCCCCCCGCCCCAACTGACCCAAACCAGCCATTCTGGATCCGTCCTTGTCTGTGTCACCGCACTGTGAGCAAAAGTCACGATGTCGAGCCAGTATATGACACTTCATGCCGCGGTACTTATACCTGGGGGCCGAATTGTTCAATACCAGGTTTGGTGGGCGCCACTTGAAGCGTTTTTACCACCTTTGCACAGCTCCAAAGCAATGCTGGGACCGTGCTCTTGGCTAGCTTTTGTTGCAGCTCTGCCCATTTCAATTTGCGGAGCTGGCATATAGTTGAGAGCTGATACATGGAGCTGACCAGTTCATTGAGCCAGTATAGACCAGTTCATTGAGCCAGTATAGACCAGTTCATTGAGCCAGTATAGACCAGTTCATTGAGCCAGTATAGACCAGTTCATTGAGCAGTATAGACCAGTTCATTGAGCCAGTATAGACCAGTTCATTGAGACAGTATATACCAGTTCATTGAGCCAGTATAGACCAGTTCATTGAGCCAGTATTGACCAGTTCATTGAGCAGTATAGACCAGTTCATTGAGCCAGTATAGACCAGTTCATTGAGCCAGTATAGACCAGTTCATTGAGCCAGTATAGACCAGTTCATTGAGCCAGTATAGACCAGTTCATTGAGCCAGTAATAGACCAGTTCATTGAGCCAGTATAGACCAGTTCATTGAGCCAGTATAGACCAGTTCATTGAGCCAGTATAGACCAGTTCATTGAGCTAGTATAGACCAGTTCATTGAGCCAGTATAGACCAGTTCATTGAGCATAACAATAAAGCAAAACGTCAAAAGTACCTCAACATACTATAAAGGTGGGAAATAAATATTAACACAAACATATGTAACACTCAAAAGCCTACCAGCAAACTTTCCAGACAAGCCCGTACTGGCGCCTCCAAAGATGCGCCAGGATTGCCAGCGCCCTCCTGCCCGGCCTGCCCCCGCCCTTCCGTCTGTAAACGCATCGTATGTGCGGCACGCCAGTGACTCAAACAATGCCCACATGTCGGCGGGACTGGCACGCCAGTGACCCAAACAATGCCCACATGTCGGCGGGACTGGCACGCCAGTGACTCAAACAATGCCCACATGTCGGCGGACTGGCACGCCAGTGACTCAAACAATGCCCACATGTCGGCGGGACTGGCACGCCAGTGACCCAAACAATGCCCACATGTCGGCGGGACTGGCACGCCAGTGACTCAAACAATGCCCACATGTCGGCGGGACTGGCACGCCAGTGACTCAAACAATGCCCACATGTCGGCGGGACTGGCACGCCAGTGACCCAAACAATGCCCACATGTCGGCGGGACTGGCACGCCAGTGACTCAAACAATGCCCACATGTCGGCGGGACTGGCACGCCAGTGACCCAAACAATGCCCACATGTCGGCGGGACTGGCACGCCAGTGACTCAAACAATGCCCACATGTCGGCGGGGACTGGCACGCCAGTGACCCAAACAATGCCCACATGTCGGCGGGACTGGCACGCCAGTGACCCAAACAATGCCCACATGTCGGCGGGACTGGCACGCCAGTGACTCAAACAATGCCCACATGTCGGCGGGACTGGCACGCCAGTGACCCAAACAATGCCCACATGTCGGCGGGACTGGCACGCCAGTGACCCAAACAATGCCACATGTCGGGGGGGGGGGGGGGGGCACCCTGGCACGCCAATGCTTTAGCGCTATGGGGGGGGGGGGATTTGTTGGCGAGCGAGGCCGGTATTGTTCAGCTGACTCACTCCAAGGTCAGCGCTAGCAAATTATATACATGGTGTATATAACTGAAAGTTCGAGGTATCACGAAAATAGCTTTTGCCGACTAGTTCAAGAACAAATTGCAATCCGTTGCCTAAAAGTATTTGCGAAAGATCATTAACGCTAGGTACAGTTTAACGCAGCAAACATGTCACCTGAGCGAAGCTGTGGAGCCTAAACTTGTTACCAACGCTGGTTGGCGAGTTGGCGAATTGTGCACCTCTGTGTGTGTGGGGCGGCACCCAGCACCCCGCCCCCCCCCCCCCAGGTTGTAACGCCCCTAGTGGAGTGACACAAAATAAAGTATAAACGACATGGAATGAATTAAAAACCACTCTAGACTGGCGTAATTTTTCCGTTCAATTTTTAGACAGGAATCAAACCACATGAGGCAATAAATGAAGACCTACGGCAATTACCTCGTTTCCAAACATACGGAATATTTACGTCAAATTTGTGTAAACCAGCGGTGTCGATTTGGAAAAGGATTTGGGGGGGGGGGGGGGGCAGGGACGGATCCAAGGGGAGCCTATTAGCGTCATGGCTTTACACATTTTAAAGAAATTCTAGGCAACTTGTACAAGGAGACATTTTTTTTAATCATTCATAATGCAAAAACAGACGAAATCTCATGAGTTTTGGACTTCTGTCGGACGGCCCCTCAAACCAACGTTTTTGGCCGGTCTGCATCTTCCAGAAGTCCGAGGTCTTACTTGGACCCCTTACTTAGTAAAACGGCAATGTTAACCTGACATTGACTGGGAGGGGGGGGGGGGAGGTGCAAATATCTTCACTGACGTATTTTCGCATAGCTCAAAAACCAATAGCGACATCAACGTGAAACGTTGGGTACCTTCTCCCACACCGATTTTACGTCTTCTGTGCATAAATGAAGCAATTTTGCCGAGACAAATCGAGATATAGCGAATTTAGATACGTCACTACACACGAGTTTTAACTTCCCTGAAATGAGGCTAGATGGTACAATTGTAGTAGTGGCAAGTGTTAGTGCTGGGTTAGCGTATTTTATTTGATGCTCGCCTTTCTTCCGTTCGTCGTGATTTATTACTATATTTGAAGTTAGTTTCTGAGATAGTTTAATCTATTGTCTTCCAGTGTTAATTTCGTATTGCTACCTGTGTTTCTCAGCTCTGTTAGTTTTCTTTCTGATATGTTCTAGCCCTAACTATGATAGGTTCCGATGTTTCGTTGGCGTCTGTGAGCGCACGTGAGGAGAGGCGACCTGGAGCTGGCGGCGGGCGGACGTGGCAATACAGCGTGCAGCAGAAGTGAAGTGTGTCTTTCGGGATCGGCCGACTATACAATGACTATCACGATCGAATTATTCGTGTAAAATAATCAATTGAACATGTGTCGCATAGCTTTCGTATATTTTTGTGGGCGCATAGTTGCCTTTTGTAACCTGACCTTGATCGTGACCTTTGCCAAAATTCTTACTTTTGGTCATGCGGGATGTGCATTTACCTTTAAGAGCACTTTGGGTGATAATGGTTGCAATCGAAGACTTTGAATGGAATGTATGGCCCATACACTCAAATACCTCGATTTTGACCTTTGACCTTATTGTGACGTGATATTTGACCTCAATTAAAAATAAATCGAGCATGATTTAAATGCGTCTTATTGAGAGCTTTCGAATGCCTTCTTGCGTGTTTCGCTGCGCTCATTGGTTCGAAAGATAACCTGGGGCCGATATCCCCCCCCCCCCCCAGTCAATGGCTTCGAAATTTACGCCATGCATTGACTGGCAATACCACTGTTGCGGTATGCCAACATTTCATGCGGGGACAACTTCATCCTCCATATTGCTAGGGTGTTTGAACACGCTCAAAGATTCTTTGGAAATATAAAAAACGGCCTCGCGGAGCGCCGTCAATTTCATGTCTACCGGGCATCGTATTATTGATTCTTTGCGCACCTTTTTCTGATTTTGTTTTACCCATGAGCATTCTAAGTCACGGTTCTATACATACAACCGTTACCTGAGGTAGAACTGACCTATGGTCAGGTCAAGCGGGCCCATCCCAATCAAGTTCAAGCTAGACGGCAATGGGAGGTAGGATGGTCACCCATCTATACACAAAAATATACTATAGCTACGACACGCAAAACGGTGTCCTACGATTTTATTTCCATCCAGGACTTGTAATGTCCGTTTCTAACACCGTCACTCTACTGTCGAAAAACTCCAGTGACTAGTCCTGACTCATGTTCATGGGTACGAGGGGAAATTTCACGCGCATCACGCAGCACTGAGACTATTTACATGCCCAAACTCAAATCGGCGCTAAAATACGTCTTCCAAATCAATGCCTCCAGATCGCAAGAGAAGGAAACAACTAAAAACTTAACATAGCAGAGAAGCATTGCTTCGCCGATATCCCCCCTCCCTCCCCGGTTTCTTCGTGCGACGTGACGAAGTTGGTATTAGGTAGTCATACGGTTCGTAGAACTAAGCAAATTATCAAAAGTTTTCCACGAATTTTCTGCAAATAAAACCTGTATGTTTCTGGTACCTAATCTGAGGCCAGGGATAAGTGCGGATCCAGAAAGGCAAAAAGGTTGGTTTGGGGAGCAAATCCCAAAAAGTCTCACACATGTATATTAAATTCACCGGATTTCGCCTCTTTATACATGAATAGGTGATTTAAAACAAACGTTTCTTAGTAAAAGCTGCTTATATTTTCTTTTGAAATAGGAAACGTGTCAATTTGTTTGCCGATTTCAGGTGGTGTGGGAGGCATGGCCGCTTTGCGCCCTCTTGTATCCGCCAGCGGCCAAAACATTGGGGTGAGGGGTAAACATTGGGGTGGCCGAGGGTACCATTGGGGGGGGGGGGGGCAACTCAACATTGAGAGAGGGGGGCTGAGGGCCACCAAAAGGTATATAAATCGACACCTATGGTTTGAACATTAGTGTCGTGTCATGTAAACTGGTTCCAAGTGCTGCCAAATTTACGGAAATGTTTTTTTTATATTTGATACATTTCCAATGCACATATAAAACACTTCAGCACATGTTTGCAACCACTCCGGAGCACACATAACGCAGTCGCAAGACTGCTGTTGGAAAGAACTCTCCAATTTTTCTCGCCGCGCACACAAACCGCGTACACAATCCGTTCACACAATCCTCGCTCCGTGGCACACAATCCTCGCACACAATCCGTACATTACAATCCGTACATTACAATCCGTTCATCACAATCCGTTCATCACAGTCTGCACTCATCACATCACAATGTCGCTACCAGTCTCTGAGAATCCGTGGGGAAGGAGTCACATGCCACCAGGCGGGCAGCAGCCGCAGCGGCGGCAGCAGCGCCAGCAACGGGGCGGCTGCAGCGTCAGCGGGGCTGCGGTAGCGGCAGGCACGAAACAGCGGCGGCAGCAGCGACAGGACCATACCGTGGGGCGCGCGTCAACAATCCAAATTAACGGAAATGTTAAAGGAAATAGTTCACCTTGGAATTTTTTCTCTCCAAACACGATTTGATTATATGTTTTAATACAATTTCTTTTATATTGTCAAAAATGCCTTTATATCGCGCCGATTCAGGACATAAGGTCGTACATTTGTATTGTTTATCAAAACTATATGCATACTCTCTGAGTCAGAGTCCTGACGTCACGCGAATGTAAAAAAATGGTTTAGCCAATCAGATTCGAAAGTAGTCGCGTAAGGATAGACTCGCATTGGAGATGTGCCAACCGGCGGCCGGTGGTTCGCTTGCTAGCACCAGCTGCAAGCTGATTGGCTGATGGTATAGCCTCTGCCCGGGCTAGAACCAGTGCAACATTCTTTCGCCAGCACCGCATTCCTTCGCCAAAAAAATCAAATATATTCGGCTGGAAAGTCTTTTCAGTCAGAGAACTTGCAGATAGGGGTTTCCCAACACGGGCTATAAAACTGCTATCTCAGTTTAAAACTAATGTTGAAGGTGAACTATTTCCTTTAAGGTAAATTTCCGTTCCCATAATGAGAAATTCACGTTTAGAGGCTTTTTGCATAAAACCTACGATTTACGTGGCCGGAGTAATCTGAGAAAATCTCAGAAAGAGCAGATTCTACAAAATGTTCGTAATTTGTGTTTCACAACCTCTTAGTTTCTTTATTAGAATGTGCCGGATTCTAGGATATGACGTCATATCCAGAATAAAGAAATGTCAAATAGAAACAGCGCATCGAAGTTAATTACAGCATGGTTACACAACATTTGGGCATAAATATAATACAAAATACTTTTAATTCATCTGGAACCCATTTTATCACCATCTGCATTGACATTAGGATCTGTCTTAGAAGTGATGTTCATCCGCCTCCCAGTGATCCGCGGTTATTTTGTAAACAATGCATACCTACGGGCCTTTGCCTTTGACTACGGGCCTTTGAGCTTGAGGTTTGAGCTGTTTTAGCGTGGTGTAGGTGTTGTATTTTGAATTGTTTCAGTAAGTTAATCCAGGGGCTCCGCCACGAGGGGACATGGGGACGTATTCCTCCATTCTTGAGCCAGGGATTATCCCCCAATTTTCCCTCACAAACAAGTAGAAATCAGTGTTCAGTTGTACTCATTATTTGTTACCTCTCAAGCAATTCAACAAGCTTTCGCTTTCGCTCCACCCCCCCTCCCCCGCTCAACAGCTTTTCGCCGACGCTCCCCGCCGGTGACCACTTCGCTGGTGACCACTCGGCTTCCCTCGATCCTGCCCCCTCCCAATTTCAAAGGCTTGGCGACACCCCTGAGCCTGTCTATCGTCTGGAACTACATTGGAAAGGATTCCGCTATAAATTCGGACGTTTTGCGGTACCCTGTCATTTGACATTGAATTGGACTCCAAGGTCGAAGGTCACGGGTCAGGTCACAGTGACGGACGTTATATATGGAGCCTGTCTATTAGAGCTGCACTTCTCAAGCATGTGACTACCCGCCCCGCCCCGCAAACCCCCCTTCAACTACCCGCCACTACCCACTTGCCTATATAGGCTGCCAGCTATACCCGCAAGTACCCGCAAATACAATTTGCTACGTTTAGAAGTTTTAGGACAAAAAAACAACATTTCATAAAGAAAACACAACTTTTCCCTAAAGCCTTCCATAACCCTAAACGCTATCAAACATCATCAGTCACTAAAAACAAGTTGACAAACTATATGTCATTAAATCAAGATCCAATGGATCTGTAAAACAACCCTGGAAAGTATCATGTTGGGTCAAAGTAGTCAAGGACTACCTCATGGTAGCTCACACACCAATAATCAGTCAATATCAAAGTTTGTGCATAAATGGTGTGATACAGCAACTAGCCATTTATTGCAAGAAAAACAAGGAAGCAAGTTCCGGGCAAATCATGCATTCATGCAAGATAACAGATACAAAAAATTATATACCTACATGAGAACAGGCACTTTGAGTATGACACTAGTACCTGGGCTTTCTGGAAAATATTGGAAAGCATGGTTTATCATGGTAGCATGGTAATCAAAATTATGTATGCCTAATGTCCAGCATTTCAACCCACACTGTCAATGGATTAAATTGCCTATTGTTTCGAGTCTTTCAAAATATGCATCTGATCTGAAAATTATTTGTATTTATGCATATATTCAAACTTCAAATGTACCTACAGCAGGTACAGCCGCGAACTTCACCAACTGACACCTTTAGTAGAGCCGCACGGCTACGCGCCCTCACCCAGCAACGACACCTTCAGTAATAACACCGATTTCACCAAGGCCCTAGGATTTCACAATATCTCTGATGCGTCACATATGGCGCTGCTGATGAAACCTTTTGTTGTAGAACAAAAACAAATGATATGTTTGTGAGGTCTAAATGGAACAGATACATATTTATTTTTAAGCATCACTTGCTTTAAGGTTAACGAGGAAACTAAATAAAAAATACTTTACAATATTTCCCATACACCCAATCAAATATATTGACAATGACATACAATTTTGCTTATTGTTTCTTCTTCAGTTCTTACGATTGTCTCATCTGCGCCAAACAGCTGTTTCATGCTATCTGAATGTTTTTGGAGATTGGTGATGTTCAGTGGTGGGAATATGACTGTCGATTCTTTCCTATGAGAGGCCCTTAAACCATTGTTTTGGGTTATTCTTAGCCTGTTATCATTGTGACCACTCCTCCAGCAACCAGACTTGGTGCTATTCCAAACAGTTTAAGTTGGTCTTCCCTTTGTGTGACCCTGACAGCTCAGGTCTGATACACTATGTCAGGGGATTTTTGTTTAGGAATCTTTTGCAAGAAGTGTGAATATTTATGTCAAAGCAGTCAGAGCCCTAATTGTTGTTAGTGTTCATTTATACTAGTTGTGCAATGTGCACAGTGCTAATCTGTATCAACAACATGAGATTGTTAAATAGATATTGTATGTCAGACTGGGTATATTAATACGAATTATGCTTCTTTTGATTTGCCATCATTATGTCTGCCATTTAATAACTCCTTTTCAATGCTGAACTGCTTTGTATTGCTCTCTTTGGTCACTATCTGAGGTGCCTATATGTGTTCAATCATCACATCAAAATTCCTATTTTTACTTTATAAATTTTTGCAAATTATGCTACCCGCCAACTACCCGCTTCAGCCAAATGATTGTTTGTGCTACCCGCTACTACCCATGCGAGTAGTAACTACCCGCGTCTGGCGGTAAGCGGGTAGAAAAGTGGCATCTCTACTGTCTATCATCTGGGACCACTTTGGTAACGATCCGGCAATGCATTCGGGACGTTATGCGGTATCCCGTCCTTTTACCTTGAATTTGGCCTTGAAGGTGACCTTGAACAGCAAAATGAAGGATATATTCGTGACCAGCGTGCCAGAATTGACTGTGGGTCGAGGTTTGGGGAAAATCTGAATCTGTCGCCGAATCTATCGCTGAATTAGTCGCTAGCTTCACGGACGGACGGATTTACCTGAATGATTCCGACACAGGCCAGTCAGGCCATTCCGACACACAACAAAAAAACATGAAGTGGCCTGAGGCCACTCCATGTTTTTTTTTCTGGGACGAAACGTCCTTGGGCGTCTTCCGCGACGGTTTCCCAGTTGGAGAACCTCTTCTTCCTTGACAAGCTCCATTTATCCGCGCTCCTTGTCAGCAATACTATAGAAAACCGATGCTTACCAAATGTCGCCCTCAAAATAAAAGCAACACAACCAACCCTTCGTAGATTTTCCCTGCTAGTTTAGGATTTTCACATTTATGGCGCGGATGCAGCGTGATATCCAGACTCTTTTTTCGTATTTTTTTTATTAATAAAAATGAAACAGGACTCCCTTGGAACGGCTTCACACACCGGCGTAAATTCTTCACCGTTCTTTTTATTTTTAGGATCTTGGTGAAACACGATGTCTTAGATTCTAAGAGGAATCGTACCTTTTTCCGTTGCGTAGGTTTTATGCAAAATGCCTCTGGTCGTCACTACTACTTATATAAACGGAAAGGTTTAGGTCTTTTGGATCTAGAACATTAAATATTGTTTTTTCATATAAAAAATATTACTTTTGTGTTAAAAGTGTCCTATTTTGGACGCATACAAAATCGATGTAATGCTCATTACGATCACATTAATTATATGCAATCCTCTCATCTCTATGCGGCCATTTTTACTACCGCTAGCCCCCCCCCCCCAAAAAAAAAATATCATTACATTCCAGTTCCAAGGAGTCCACGTTTTCTATAAAAGTATTAATATTAACGCCGCAGTTTCACCTAAGCACACCTCAGCACCACCAGCCTTCACCAACTACCTTTCTACTAATGAATACAAGCTGCGCCATAAATGTTTCACGCACGACGGCGTCCCCACGAACTTACGTAAATTTGGCAGCACTATCAGAACAGAAAATGACGTTCTTCGGAACGGAATTTCCCTTTTAGCTCATGTAAACGGGGGTGAATAAATGGAAATTTACCAACGGGAAACTTATGTTAATTTCATGGAGGCTCATGTAAACGGAGTAAGTGTAAAGGAAAATGTGTCGTCAGTTCAATCCAGTTTGCCGCGGCATGGGCCGTGGTGGCTATGTCTGCCGGCGTCGGTTCTGGAGCTGCGGTGAAGGTCACTGTCAGCCCCCTGCCCCAATGTCACGGCTCCTTGACCGACTGCCGGCTGCCGCCGCCGCCGCCGCCGCCGCCGCCGCCGCCGCCAGCTGCTGCTCGCTTGCCTTGTGGCGGTACCTGTATGTACAGCGTTGGCCTCTCGCGCGGCCGGCACTGCCGAGGCGACCGCAACGGTGAAGGGTGTGTGACCTCACGTCTCAGTCATCGCTCTCACCAGGCCCGTAGCCAGGCGGGAGTAAAGGGTGTGCGTGCACACTCTGGAAACTCTGTGCACCCTCTGACCGTTCTCTGTGCACCCTCTACCCGTACTCTGTGCACCCTCTGACCGTACTCTGTGCACCCTCTGACCGTACTCTGTGCACCCTCTGACCGTTCTCTGTGCACCCTCTGACCGTTCTCTGTGCACCCTCTGCCCTTACTCTGTGCACCCTCTGACCGTACTCTGTGCACCCTCTGACCGTACTCTGTGCACCCTCTGTCCGTACTCTGTGCACCCTCTGACCGTTCTCTGTGCACCTTCTGACCGTTCTCTGTGCACCCTCTGACCGTTCTCTGTGCACCCTCTGACCGTACTCTGTGCACCCTCTGCCCGTACTCTGTGCACCCTCTGACCGTTCTCTGTGCACCCTCTGCCCTTACTCTGTGCACCGTCTGACCGTACTCTGTGCACCCTGTGACCGTTCTCTGTGCACCCTCTGACCGTACTCTGTGTACCCTCTGCCCGTACTCTGTGCACCCTCTGACCGTTCTCTGTGCACCCTCTGACCGTACTCTGTGCACCCTCTGACCGTTCTCTGTGCACCCTCTGCCCTTACTCTGTGTACCCTCTGACCGTACTCTGTGCACCCTGTGACCGTTCTCTGTGCACCCTCTGACCGTACTCTGTGCACCCTCTGACCGTTCTCTGTGCACCCCCTGACATTTATCTGTGCAGCGTGCACCACCGTACTTAAAGGGAATGTTTCACCTTTGTACTGGTTTTGAACTGAGATAGCCATTATCTTTGGCCGTTATTGAAATGTCGAAAATACTAAGGTAATTTTCCCCAAAACATAGCCGTTTTTAAGCAAATTAATTTTTCATTTGCAAAATGGGGTCTAGGCTAGTGCCGTCGCTGATTGGCTGACAGTCACTTTGTCAGCCAATCTCACTTTGTCAGCCAATCAGTGGCGGTCTAAAGCTCAATAATTACGTCATCATCCCAAATTTAGAAGCTTAATTTGTATAAAATTAAGTGACTTTTCGAGATAAAAAATATCACCATCGTTTTCAGCAGCACTTACTTTATATTTTCGACTACAACCAGCGTATATTTGACAACTTTAAGAAAGGTGAAACTTTCCATTTAAGGTAAACTTAACTTTGCTGAACGTCGATGAAAAACGTTCTTACATTAAAAACTGAATTACGGGATATGTTAGAAATGATTATATGAATCGGAAGAAAAACATTGGAGTGTTACCTTCGGACCAGTGACTTGAAGTAAATTGTCGGTTAACTCTCAGTGAACGATGGCTTTCTTTGCTGTTTGTTTAAGCTTCCTGATTGTCCTGGCTCCGAACGCTGTATACCAGCCTGGGATGTTTATCGAGAGGTGAGAGGCGCTCGTGCGTTCCATTCGGAACTTTCTAACGGGTAAAGGTGATATTGTAGGCCTGTAGCCCGGCGGGTGCACTGGGTTCCCGTACAACCATCTTAAATCAGCCCATGCACCCCAGTGTGTATCGTAGTCCTACAGGCCTTTGGGGCAGTCGTGTACTAAGTTGACGTGTCGGTATTGCCCGAATTCGGTCAAACACTCTCACAAATGTCGTGATTAGTTGAAATGAACAAGTCAAACAAATTGGTAGCGCTCTGGAAGAAATGGTTC
>JAXIVJ010009666.1:0-50115 GCA_036785665.1 Chirona hameri | reverse complement strand
ATTACACTGTGTACTGAGTGGGGCTCTGTGTACCACATTACACTGTGTACTGAGTGGTGATCTGTGTACCACATTACACTGTGTACTGCTCTGTGTACCACATTACACTGTGTACTGTGTGTGGCTCTGTGTACCACATTACACTGTGTGGTGAGTGTGGATCTGTGTACCACATTACACTGTGTACTGAGTGTGGATCTGTGTACCACATTACACTGTGTACTGAGTGCGGCTCTGTGTACCACATTACACTGTCTACTGAGTGCGGCTCTGTGTACCACATTACACTGTGTACTGAGTGTGGCTCTGTGTACCACATTACACTGTGTACTGAGTGTGGCTCTGTGTACCACATTACACTGTGTACTGAGTGGGGCTCTGTGTACCACATTACACTGTGTACTGAGTGTGACTCTGTGTACCACATTACACTGTGTACTGCTCTGTGTACCACATTACACTGTGTACTGAGTGTGGCTCTGTGTACCACATTACACTGTGTACTGAGTGTGGCTCTGTGTACCACATTACACTGTGTACTGCTCTGTGTACCACATTACACTGTGTACTGAGTGTGGCTCTGTGTACCACATTACACTGTGTACTGAGTGGGGCTCTGTGTACCACATTACACTGTGTACTGCTCTGTGTGCCACATTACACTGTGTACTGAGTGTGGCTCTGTGTACCACATTACACTGTGTACTGAGTGGTGCTATGTGTACCACATTACACTGTGTACTGAGTGGGGATCTGTGTACCACATTACACTGTGTACTGCTCTGTGTACCACATTACACTGTGTACTGAGTGGGGCTCTGTGTACCACATTACACTGTGTACTGAGTGGTGCTCTGTGTACCACATTACACTGTGTACTGAGTGCGGCTCTGTGTACCACATTACACTGTGTACTGAGTGGGGATCTGTGTACCACATTACACTGTGTACTGAGTGGTGCTCTGTGTACCACATTACACTGTGTACTGAGTGTGGCTCTGTGTACCACATTACACTGTGTACTGAGTGGGGCTCTGTGTACCACATTACACTGTGTACTGAGTGTGGCTCTGTGTACCACATTACACTGTGTACTGAGTGTGGCTCTGTGTACCACATTACACTGTGTACTGAGTGGTGCTCTGTGTACCACATTACACTGTGTACTGATCTGTGTACCACATTACACTGTGTACTGAGTGTGGCTCTGTGTACCACATTACACTGTGTACTGAGTGGTGCTCTGTGTACCACATTACACTGTGTACTGCTCTGTGTACCACATTACACTGTGTACTGAGTGGTGCTCTGTGTACCACATTACACTGTGTACTGAGTGCGGCTATGTGTACCGCATTACACTGTGTACTGAGTGTGGATCTGTGTACCACATTACACTATGTACTGAGTGTGATTCTGTGTACCACATTACACTGTGTATTGAGTGTGGCTCTGTGTACCACATTACACTGTGTACTGAGTGTGGCTCTGTGTACCACATTACACTGTATACTGAGTGGTGTTCTGTGTACCACATTACACTGTGTACTGAGTGTGGCTCTGTGTACCACATGACACTGTGTACTGAGTGGGGCTCTGTCTACCACATTACACTGTGTACTGAGTGGTGCTCTATGTACCACATTACACGGTGTACTGAGTGGGGCTCTGTGTACCACATTACACTGTGTACTGAGTGGTGCTCTGTGTACCACATTACACTGTGTACTGCTCTGTGTACCACATTACACTGTGTACTGAGTGTGGACCTGTGTACCACATTACACTGTGTACTGAGTGGTGCTCTGTGTACCACATTACACTGTGTACTGCTCTGTGTACCACATTACACTGTGTACTGAGTGGTGCTCTGTGTACCACATTACACTGTGTACTGAGTGGTGCTCTGTGTACCACATTACACTGTGTACTGAGTGTGGCTCTGTGTACCACATTACACTGTGTACTGAGTGGGGCTCTGTGTACCACATTACACTGTGTACTGAGTGTGGATCTGTGTACCACATTGCACTGTGTACTGAGTGTGGCTCTGTGTACCACATTACACTGTGTACTGAGTGGTGCTCTGTGTACCACATTACACTGTGTACTGAGTGGGGCTCTGTGTACCACATTACACTGTGCACTGAGTGGTGCTCTGTGTACCACATTACACTGTGTACTGAGTGCGGCTCTGTGTACCACATTACACTGTGTACTGAGTGGGGCTCTGTGTACCACATTATACTGTGTACTGAGTGTGGCTCTGTGTACCACATTACACTGTGTACTGCTCTGTGTACCACATTACACTGTGTACTGCTCTGTGTACCACATTACACTGTGTACTGAGTGCGGCTCTGTGTACCACATTACACTTTGTACTGAGTGTGGCTCTGTTTACCACATTACACTGTGTACTGAGTGGGGCTCTTTGTACCACATTACACTGTGTACTGAGTGGGGCTCTGTGTACCACATTACACTGTGTACTGCTCTTTGTACCACATTACACTGTACTGAGTGTGGCTCTGTGTACCACATTACACTGTGTACTGAGTGGTGCTCTGTGTACCACATTCCACTGTGTACTGAGTATGGCTCTGTGTACCACATTACACTGTGTACTGAGTGTGGCTCTGTGTACCACATTACACTGTGTACTGAGTGTGGCTCTGTGTACCACATTACACTGTGTACTGCTCTGTGTACCACATTACACTGTGTACTGAGTGGTGCTCTGTGTACCACATTACACTGTGTACTGAGTGTGCCTCTGTGTACCACATTACACTGTGTACTGAGTGCGGCTCTGTGTACCACATTACACTGTGTACTGCTATGTGGACCACATTACACTGTGTACTGAGTGCGGCTCTGTGTACCACATTACACTGTGTACTGAGTGTGGCTCTGTGTACCACATTACACTGTGTACTGAGTGTGGCTCTGTTTACCACATTACACTGTGTACTGGGTGGGGCTCTGTGTACCACATTACACTGTGTACTGAGTGGGGCTCTGTGTACCACATTACACTGTGTACTGCTCTTTGTACCACATTACACTGTACTGAGTGTGGCTCTGTGTACCACATTACACGGTGTACTGAGTGGTGCTCTGTGTACCACATTCCACTGTGTACTGAGTGTGGCTCTGTGTACCACATTACACTGTGTACTGAGTGGTGCTCTGTGTACCACATTACACTGTGTACTGCTCTGTGTACCACATTACACTGTGTACTGAGTGGTGCTCTGTGTACCACATTACACTGTGTACTGAGTGCGGCTCTGTGTACCACATTACACTGTGTACTGAGTGTGGCTCTGTGTACCACATTACACTGTGTACTGAGTGTGGCTCTGTGTACCACATTACACTGTGTACTGAGTGTGGCTCTGTGTACCACATTACACTGTGTATACTGTATACTGTATACTGTATACTGTATACTGAGTGTACCTCGTCACCAGGTCCGGTAACGACATCACCCAGGCTGACGTGTATGCCGAGATGGAGAGTTACGACTCGGGCCGACGGCCGGACGGCCTTCCCTACCTCGAGAGGCAGAAACGCTCCCTATTCTTCTGGCCGGGCACATCCACCGCAAGCCAGGTGTTCGAGGTAGGTGACACCGGGGACGGGTGTTCGAGGTAGGTGACACCGGGGACAGGTGTTCGAGGTAGGTGACACCGAGGACGGGTTTTCGAGGTAGGTGACACCGGGTACGGGTGTTCGAAGTAGGTGACACCGGGGACAGGTGTTCGAGGTAGGTGACACCGGGCACGGGTGTTCATCATCATCATCATGTATTCATATGGCATCCGTAGAAACACGGCTTTTCAGCACAAGAGTCATTTTACAAACACATATTGCAGTAATATACTTTAAAATGAAGAAATCAAATACACAAGTATTGCGCTATTAAAAGAGGTAAAACATTGAGTCATACGCATCATCACATTCATTTACCCGCTGCCAGCCACTTTCGCATCCGTGTGCGAAACCCCCTCACTGTGCCGGCGTCTCGCACGTCACTCGGCGCCTCATTCCACCGGGCCGCGGCACGGAAGCTGAAAGAGCGTCGAGCGAACTCTGTGCGGACTCGGGGCAACTGCAGCAGCCCCGCTACTGAGCCTCGAGTTTCTCTTACGGACACATGTTCGCGATACTGCAGCAGATCCCGCAAGTACGTTGGTGCATGTGCGCTGTTCAGAAGACGATGCACCATTACAAGGTCTCGCTCGGTGACAATATGGTCAACTCTCGGCCACCCGAGTTCACTCAGGTGAGGTGTTATATGCTCATGGCAACGGCAGCATTTCACGATTCGGGCCCCGTAGTTTTTTTTTAACACGTTTGCGTTGTGTTGCGTTGCAACCCGCCCAAACGGTTGCGCAATACATGATATGCGGGAAGACAAGAGCTTCTATTATTAATTTTTTTACTTGTTGTGGCAGCCGGCGAGAAAATTTGGCGAGACCAGACAGGGTGGCGTAACAACGCTGCACTACGACAGAGATGTGTTTTTCGAATGTAAGATTACTATCCAAGATGAATCCAAGAATTTTGGCACTTGATGAAGGGCGAAGCATTGAATCACCAAACTGTACTTGGAAATTGTTACTAATCCTCCTCTGTCGCGAGGATAAAAGAACAACCTCTGTCTTTGTAGGATTAATTTGTAGTGAGTTTTCCGCAAACCATCGATGAGCTCTGCTCAGCGTTTGGCCTATGTGTTGCTCCAGCTCTTCTATCTGATTGGGGCTGCCGCTATGAATAAACTGCACGTCATCAGCATATAAAACCATCTTGGCGTCACTGATAAACGAAGTCAGGTCATTTGTAAACAGCAGAAAAAGCACCGGCCCCAAAATTGAGCCCTGGACCACACCATGCGTAATAGGAACGGTCTCCGCAGAGCCCCCGCGGAATCTCTGGTGACGGTCCTGAAGCCAGTCACTGAACCAGTGTGTGTCCACGCCGTACCAGCCCAGTTTGTCCAGGAGCCGGCCATGCTGGACGCTGTCAAAAGCCTTAGACGTGTCGGCTGTCGTCAGACAGCCGATCATCCCTTGGTCTATGCTTCGGGTGATGTAGCTGACAGCATCCAACATCGCCGACTCCGTGGACCTCCCCGGCCGAAACCCATGCTGCTCGTCACACAACACGCCGTGAGACAAAAGATAGTGCACAAGCTGAGTACAAACGACCTTTTCAGTAAGTTTCGCCACTGTAGGAATGATGGACACAGGTTGATAGTTGTTGGGATCGCTAGAAGACCCTGACTTGAAAATTGGGACCACAGTTGCGACTTTCCACTCCCTCGGAAGCACACCAGTCACGATAGAGGCATTGATCACATTTAGCAAGTGTGGGGCAATCACCGGGAACGTCAGTCGCAACATGCTCACTGTGATCCCATCATCGCCACACGCGTTTGATGACGACATCTGTTTCACGGCTGCGTGAAGCTCGGGTAGGGTGACGGGGTGCACCCTGAAAGCCCCACTCACGACGCGGGAGGGACAGGGGGACAGCGGCAGATCGGCAGTGCTCTCCGCCTCGAGCTCGGCGGCCACACGAGAACCCACCGTGGCGAAGTGGCGATTCAGACGATCGGCCCACTCCACTGTGCACACATGCGACTCACTAGCACCTGTTCTACCTTTAGGCCGTATCAAAAATCGCTGCAGATCTTTCCATGTCGTTTTACGTGAATACGTATACGAAGATAAAAAGGATGACCTAGCTCGACACTGTGCACTTTTTACCGCGTTCCGCTTGGCTACATACGCCTGGCGAGTCTCTGCACACGGGTCAGCGTCACGATCAGCACGTGCCAGGTCACGCTCTCTCATCATACTATGCAGTTCATTGTTGTCAGTAAGCCACGGGGATGGCCGGTGTCTGAGCCGCACCTTAGTCAGCGGCATGTGTTTGTCTAGGGTGGGCGACCAGGCTGCTCGCCACGCGGCCCACTTGTCCTCCACCTCGCCCGACTGACGCACCGCGGTCCAGTCCGCCAGTAGAAGCTCCAGTCGCAGCGCGTCCGGCACCACGTTCCTAGTGGATCGGATGGTGACCTCCACCGGGCGCCGGCGCCTCACCGACGTCTCGGCGATGACCAGGTCATGGTCACTCCAGTCGCACGGCACGACGCAGGCCGATGTGGTGTTGTCGGTAGAGCGGACGATGATGTGGTCCAGTAGAGCTCCAGACTCTGCCGAGTTCGGTCCACCACTATCTGTTTTAGGCTCAAGTCATCCAGCGTCTGTCTATACCGTTGGACATCAGGTGCCGCGGCCTTCAGCAGATCAAAATTCGTGTCGCCCAAAACATACAGCGGTTTCCCGGTCCCCAACACGCAGAGTAGCTGCTCCTGAAAGTCGTCCAGTACAGGGGAGATGGCGCCACTGGGAGGCCGGTAGATGGCCCCGAGAGCGAATGTGACGTCACAGCACACGGTCACCCAGAGTGTCTCGAGGAGCGAGCCGCCAGATGGAACCTTTAGCCGCTCAACTCGCAATGTCTCTCGATATAAGATTGCGACTCCGCCTCCCCGCCGCTGGCGTCCATCGCGAACAGGGCGGTCCTGCCGTATCACCAGATACCCTGGGATGGCGATAAATCGGCTGTCGACCGTCTCCTGCAGCCACGTCTCGCTCACGCAGAGCAAATCAAGCCGGTGTGCGCTGATTGTCTCCATCACGTCATCCAGCGACGGCATCAGCGATCTCGCATTCAGCGATTCTCGCATTCAGCAATCTCGCATGTTCGAGATAGGTGACACCGGGGACGGGTGTTCGAGGTAGGTGACACCCGGGACGGGTGTTCGAGGTAGGTGACACCGGGGACAGGTGTTCGAGGTATGTGACACCGGGGACGGGTGTTCGAGGTAGGTGACACCGGGAACGGGTGTTCGAGGTAGGTGACACCGGGGACGGGTGTTCGAGGTATGTGACACCGGGGACGGTTGTTCGAGGTAGGTGACACCGGGGACGGGTGTTCGAGGTATGTGACACCGGGGACGGGTGTTCGAGGTAGGTGACACCGGGGACGGGTGTTCGAGGTATGTGACACCGGGGACGGGTGTCTGAGCAGCAGGACCTGGTTACGACATGACTGAAGTTGATGCATGCTGGGAGTTGAGCACAGTATAGCACGGTGTAAGCAGCAATAGTATAAATAGACCAGGCAACAGAGATGTCGGCCGCTCAATGTTAAATGTGCCGGTCGTTTTTTTCCAGGACTCTGGCGTTGTTATACTGACTAACGCCTACGTGCACGAGAGCTTCCACCTGCGTGAGTACAGCATGGAGCACCCAAACTCTGATGACGTCATTCAGTCGTCATACGTCATTAGTAAATCAATAACTTTGCGAATCATTGTGCGCTTTCCAGCCAAAATAATCAGGGAATTCAGACCTATATCTATTCGCACATGAACCTTGATTACAAATAAGACTTGGCCTTGGCTTCATCTTAACTGCAGCCTTCACAGTGATAAGGCGACCGAACATCACATGCGGCTTGACAGTATGGAAACGGTGAGAGTAGTCTATCTTACCGCTGCTGCCATTGCCTCGTTCTACGGTATGCCGTGTGTGTGTGTGTGTGTGTGTGTGTGTGTGTGTGTGTGTGTGTGTGTGTGTGTGTGTGTGTGTGTGTGTGTGTGTGTGTGTGTATGTGTGTGTGTGTGTGTGTGTGTGTGTGTGTGTGTGTGTGTGTGTGTGTGTGTGTGTGTGTGTGTGTGTGTGTGTGTGTGTCTGTGTCTGTGTCTGTGTCTGTGTCTGTGTCTGTGTCTGTGTCTGTGTCTGTGTCTGTGTCTGTGTCTGTGTCTGTGTCTGTGTCTGTGTCTGTGTCTGTGTCTGTGTCTGTGTCTGTGTCTGTGTCTGTGTCTGTGTCTGTGACTGTGACTGTGACTGTGACTGTGACTGTGACTGTGACTGTGACTGTGACTGTGACTGTGACTGTGACTGTGACTGTGACTGTGACTGTGGATGTGACTGTGACTGTGACTGTGACTGTGACTGTGACTGTGACTGTGACTGTGGCTGTGTCTGTGTCTGTGTCTGTGTCTGTGTCTGTGTCTGTGTCTGTGTCTGTGTCTGTGTGTCTCTGTGTCTCTGTGTCTCTGTGTCTCTGTGTCTGTGTGTATGTGTGTCTGTGTGTCTGTGTGTATGTGTGTCTGTGTGTCTCTGTGTCTCTGTGTCTCTGTGTCTCTGTGTCTCTGTGTCTCTGTGTCTCTGTGTCTCTGTGTCTCTGTGTCTCTGTGTGTCTGTGTGTCTGTGTGTCTGTGTGTCTGTGTGTCTGTGTGTCTGTGTGTCTGTGTGTCTGTGTGTCTGTGTGTCTGTGTGTCTGTGTGTCTGTGTGTCTGTGTGTCTGTGTGTGTGTGTGTGTGTGTGTGTGTGTGTGTGTGTGTGTGTCGGTGTGTCGGTGTGTCGGTGTGTCGGTGTGTCGGTGTGTCGGTCTGTCGGTCTGTCGGTGTGTCGGTGTGTCGGTGTGTCGGTGTGTCGGTGTGTCGGTGTGTCGGTGTGTCGGTGTGTCGGTGCGTCGGTGTGTCGGTGTGTCGGTGTGTCGGTGTCTCGGTGTGTCGGTGTGTCGGTGTGTCGGTGTGTCGGTGTGTCGGTGTGTCGGTGTGTCGGTGTGTCGGTGTGTCGGTGTGTCGGTGTGTCGGTGTCTGTGTGTCGGTGTCTGTGTGTCGGTGTCTGTGTGTGTGTGTCTGTGTGTCGGTGTCTGTGTGTGTGTGTGTGTGTCTGTGTGTCGGTGTCTGTGTGTGTGTGTGTCTGTGTGTCAGTGATGTGTGCTTTGAGCGTGTGACTGTCGAACCTCGAGACGTGCTGACGGCTCGGTCTCAGCGAGACGTGGTGACTGACCGGTCTCGGCGAGACGTGCTGACCGCAGTGTGGTACCGCACACTGAACGACGACGACCTGGTGCCGATGGCCAGCGAGCCGGGCGCAGTGGGGCCGGGCGGAGCCCCCGCCGCCGCCCACACCGCGCTCCGCTCCAACTTTGTTGAGACCTGGCTTTGGACGAACGTAACGGCGGGGTAGGTGTGCGACTATGGGTGGGTGGGACAGGTGTGGGTGGGAGGCGACACAGGTCTGACACACCCAGCGGAACGGGCACTGACGCATGTCCCCTGTCTCCACCCCCCCCCCCCCTCCCTCCCGGTCTGACCCCTCACCCCACCGGCGCCGGGCGACCGTCCCAGCGTCCGAGCCCCTGTCCCTGTCTTGGGTCTGTTTCTGTTTGTCTGTGGTTTCTGTGGTTTCCTTCCGCTTAACCTCACTGGACGCTACTGAGTCTGCTTGTTGTCCTGGGTATCTGTCTGCTGGTTGTGGATTTACGGTAATCCTGCCACTCGACCTAACCCATCCGCCACTACACAGACCGACAGCTGATGGTACATAGGCCCCGCCCCGTAACCGCTGCTAACCCGGCCCACCTCTGACGGACCGCCGCGCTCTGCCCAGCCGACTACAGGTCTGCCGGCGCCGCTGCGGACACCAGACCCGTGCAGGGCCCGCCTCAGTACCTGGCCGCTTTTGGAGAGGCGCCAGGCGACGGCAGCGCCTCTGGTGGCCGGCTGCGAACTAACTTTCCCGAGACGTGGCTCTGGATAAACACGCCTGCCGGGTACATATAACGCCGCTGCGTCCCGCCGCCGCTAACAAGCCGCTAACCCAACACCATCCTCCGACACCTCTGACGCCGGACGGAGGGAGACGCAGTGGACACCTCTGACGCCGGACGGAGAGAGATGCAGTGGACGACCCTGACGCCGGACGGAGAGAGACGCAGTGGACGACCCTGACTGTGGACGGAGTCGCCTGGTGACGAAACGACGAAACAACTCTTTGTTGAGTTGACTGGCTGAGGGTTGAGCTGACTCTAAGGTGACTGCCGAGACTCGGTGGAACGCTGACAATACAAGACGAGAGTTTCTGAAACGCTACTGGCTGAGACGTGACAGTTTCCTACCGACCGGAAACGTTCCCTATCCACCTTCTGATCCGCCGGGCCGTGGCGCTCGTGGCGCCACCTATTGGTGACCTATGCGTCTGTGTTTTCCCGCGGGTCCGCTGTGCAGCTGACGGCGAGGTGGGTAAGCGACCTAACTCGCGGCCGATCCGACCGCTGGTGTACCGCAACGAAAGCACGGAGCTGCGGCCTGACCTTGGCCCCAGCATCGAGTATCGACCTATCACGCGGCCGCCCCTGTCCGGGCCGTACGCGTTTTTCACCATCCCTCCGCCGTTCTACCACCACCGTCGCGCGCACGTGGTGCGCGACCCGCCCAACACCTGGATCTTCAAGGACATTCCGACGGCCGGGTAAGGGCCACCGCTGGCTCTGCGCATGCGCGGAGCGTAACCCGTGCCTGGAGATGGGCTCAGCTAACTTGGGCCAGGTGCATGGCGCCCCGTGTGCAGAGGCCGCGGTCCGCCCGCTAGCGTCCGCTCCGCCGGCAGGGCCGCCTCCCGCGCTCACCGCTCACCACTCACCAACAGTCAACATCCCACAACTCACCAACGACCTCTCAACTCACCGAGAATCATCTCCCCTTAACTCACCAACAAGCGACGCCTCCATCTCACCAACAGTCATCCTCCGGTGCATCGGTATTTTTCCAACTCACCGACATTCCTCCTATCTAACTCACTGACGTTCCTTTCCTCGAAATCACCGTCTGCCCACTCCAAGTCAAAAGCCACCGTATTCAGCCCGTGGCGTCGGACCTCGGGGCGCTGGGCAGCTGCCTCCTCTGCCTGCAGAGTGGGCGTGTGCTCGGCTGAGCGCTGCGTGTGGCTCTGCTTGCAGGCTACCAGCCTATGCCGCTGTTCGTGACCCCGGGCAAAACCCTAATCCGGCCGCCCCTCAAACAGCCGCCGCCCCCTCCGCGACCGCTGCAGGACTTCGCCTTCCGTCCCCAGGGCTACGCCCCGCGAACATGGATCTTCAACGATACCAACGCCGGGTAAACCTGGCCAGATCGCTGGGCGGATCGTTGGCGCATCTCTGGTTGATTTCTAGCGGAACACTGGTTGACCGGAGCACTGGTTGACGGATCTGTCGTGGATCTCTGGTGGATCTATCCGGGATGTCTAAAGGAGTTCTCTAGCACGTGGTGGCGAGAGTTGGGCTAGATCTGCAGCTAGCATGCGCCACGAAACATTTTCATCATGGCTTAATGACTAACATGATACTCATTCTTATCGACCAACGAAATTACATCGTTATGAGTCTATCGCGCTGGGCTTAAATTTTGCAAACTCAAAGTCATTCTGGGATTCTACCGAACACACGGAGATGATTGTAACAAGCACGCGAATATAAGTTGCCCTAATTTGACAACTATGATGCAAAATGGTGGACGCCATTTGGCCATAGCAGCCATTACGCTCTTTGCGCGCATAAGTTCCAATTATCACGTTGACGTGCCATTATTATGACATGCCAAAGCTTAGGGCTACGTTTTGGTTATTTGATCTCGATTACTGAAGAAGTATGAAACATTCTGTACCTACATTTCTGAGGACGAGATGCACTGATGTCGATTTAATTCAACAGATAAACACAAATCGATATTTAGGTTTGTTACTCTCCCCACTTATAACGTTCTGGCACACTCCGCATAAGAACGTAAAAGAACTGAATTTCGGAAAGGAATGTTTAAGCTTAGGAACCGAATCCCACATAGACTTATAATATGTATGTAATTTAGTCATGTTTAGCTTATATTATCCTATACGTTTCTCAGGACTTAAAAGGAAATACTCCCTTATTTATTTTAGAAGTCCCAGAACATGTTTTGCTCTACCCCTACTAAGAATGAGTCACTTAATCTTTACTGATATTCAGAATAAATATACTGATATTCAGACTAAATCATCATTTTAACGTATAGGCAGCATGCTACATCCCAAGTTAAAGGTTTAGTTTAGTAAGTTAAGCAGGACAACTGAATAATTCTTTTGAATGATGCATGATGGATAAACCCCTTAAACTGTCGACAGAATTATACGCCTCGTATGTGAATAGATTTTGAGTCGAAATCCGAAGACAACACATATCGCATAGTAAACGGTAGCAACAATAATTCGTCTTGTATGTTATTTTTGTTTTTATGATTAAAAATAGTCTCATACTCTTGATTACGTAATTTATTCTGCGCTTGGTGTTGACAAGACTTTGAACACCCTGAGAGAGAAGCAATACCAACATCGACAAACATATTTTAGTACAACACCAACATTTGAAAATTGATCGACCTTCGTAATTCGTTAAAGCCTCTGAGAAGCACTCCGGACATTGGCCAGCTGTGCTTTGTTCCCGATCATTTAAATGTGTACGCGATCGCCCTCTCCCCAGTTTCATCCCCTAAGGGAAATTCAGTGAGCTGACTGAATTTATATCCGGGTTTTAGCCATGAATATCAGGAAGCCCGGACAAATCGAATGGTCGCATTTCGTGACTAAACAGAATCACTATGGTGCATCGCGGGCTGAGATGATACATACCGTATTCCCGCCTTCATTGTTCCACTTTCACTTCTGTCACTCTATTCACATCACCCGTATGTGACCCTCTACGCCTGTTCCCCCACCGTGGTGCACGCAGGATAAACTAAAGCGATGTTTACATCGTGTCGGGAAGGTGTGTGCTTGCGCGGGGGTGATGTCGCTAACGCTTCGCTTGTTGCAGTCGATAGCTAACTTCTGTCAGATTTTTTTGGTGAATGTTCGAAATGCTATCGGGTCACTGTTTCGTTCATTGAGTTACATCATATTTAGAGCGTTTACTATCTGAATATTTAGACACCATGATTAACGTTATCTAGCTGATGAGCTAATACGGCATTATACTTTTGCATTATATATTTTCCAATCTAGAGAAAGAACGGTTTAAGGTGTTATTGATAATGCTATTGGTGGCTGCCCAGTCTAATGTGAACTGATAACCCACTCCGTCCCGCTCTGACCTGCCCCGCCCTGAACTGACCTGATTGACCCAGAACGCTGGGCGAGGCCCGTCTGCGGGAGAAGGCCCCCGACACCATCACGTCCTGGATGATCTCCGCCTTTTCCGTGGACAACCTGTACGGCCTGGGCGTCTCCGAGAAACCGGCCAAGGTACGCCTCCGCTCGCTCTCTCTCTCTCGCTCTCTCTTTTCTGCTTCTCACTATAGGCGTCTCTGATGTACCTACACTCTAGTGTCGTTCGACATACTTCGGTAGCAGCAGTCAATAACGTATGTTGCCCCGCCCCCCCCCCCCCTATGCGGTTAATGTGCCCTCCAGTCCCCCTCCCCTGTAACCCCTAACCGCAACATCCCTCTTCCCCGCCGCTCGGCAGCTGCAAGTGTTTCGGCCGTTCTTCGTCTCTCTGAACCTGCCGTACGCCGTGAAGCGCGGCGAGGTGGTCGGCATCCAGTGCGTCGTCTTCAACTACCACGACCGCGACCTCATCGCTGACGTCACTCTGGAGCACCAGGGAGACCTCCAGTTCACCAGCTTCGACGATGAGGCCGCCAACGAAGTCGAGGGCGAAAAGAAGAAAGGTGCGAGCTCAATCGGGGGTAACGCTTGGGATAAATGAGTCGCAAACACTGTGTGTATATATGTGCTTGACATTAAACGAGTCAGCTCTTTTTTCTTTCTTCTCAATGTCCTATATTATTGTGAATTAATTGGAGACTTTAATGGCTGATTGTATATGACCTCGACGACGACTGCCTACGAATCTGGTTGGTCGTGTGAGTGTCAAGTCTTGGCCATATGTAAACACCATTTTTCCCAACACGTCTACCATCCGCCTGAAGTGAGTATACAAATCACCAGAGGCCCCTCCCCCCCCCCCCCCCCTCCGGCAGCGCCCACCCTGGAGCTCTTCATGAAGAAGCAGGTCATGGTGCCAAAGAACGATGGCGCCAGCGTCACCTTCATGGTGATCCCGCAGGCGCTGGGGCACGTGGACGTCAAGGTGACGGCGCGCACCAGCGTCGCCGGCGACTCGGTCCAGAGGAAGCTGTTCGTCAAGGCAAGTGGCGCACAGTCGCGGCTGAGGACTCGCCGTAGTTCTGATGCTCGTATTGAGCGATAGATCGCTATGTTGTCCATGGAAGTCAGAGGCGGCAGCTGTGTCAAACATTTTGAAGTTTTCACATCATCAAATCAACAAATACACAGAGAATGAGGGAGATCACTGCCGGCCCTGGCTGAGTTTCCTCGACTCTGACTGACTCTGTCTCTGACTGACTCTGAGTCTGAGCCTGACTCTGACTCGGACTCTAACTCTGACTGACTGACTCTGGCTCTGACTGACTCCGACTCTGACTGACTCCGACTGACTCCGACTCTGAGCCGGACTCTGACTGACTCTGACTGACTGACTCTGGACTCTGACTGACTGACTCTGACTCTGACTGACTCTGAGTCTGACTCTGTGTGTCTGCGTTACAGCCGGAGGGAGTTCCTCAGGTGATCAACATGGCCATGCTGGTGGACCTGCGCAACACGGACCGCTTCAACAGCTCCGTACCGATCAAGCTACCTCGCAGCTTCGTGAACGGTTCCAACTCTGTGGAGGTCTCCGTCATCGGTGAGTGGTCTGCGAGGCTGTACCGTGCACACAAGACTGTACGGACCAAGTTTTCCATTCGTGTTTCATGATCTTTAGCAGTGGTTCTCACCGGTATGGGTGTTGTTACCTTCTGTTGATGACAAGAATAACTCGTTACCCCCTCCCCCATTGCGCAGACCCCAGATCTCGGTATTAATCCGCGCCGTTCCGGGGGGTTAGATCCCCCTCTAACTCGAAACTAAAAGGGATAGAAAGACGCGAAAAAAAGTTCGAAAGCTCTCGACAAGCACATTCGAAGTAATTTCGGGTATTTTTGGCTCAGGTGAATATTGAGGTCACCAGAGGTCATCAAAAGTCAGATTTCCCAGTTTTTGGACTTCGCTTCGAACACCCCCAAATATTTCGGGAACTATGATAGCTAGGAACAAACAAAAACAAAACAATCGAAAGCTCCTGGAAATGCAATCCCACTTGGTGTACACATATTTTTAGCTCAGGTCAACAGTTTAGGCTTCAGAGCTCATCAAATGTCAAAAAAAAAAAAAATTAGCAAAGCAGTTGTTCACTAATAGTTTTTTACCTCATAAAGATAAGATAATAATTTTGACGCCAATGTGTTTGTCTCGTTAAGGTGCTTCGACTCATATTGGTGTTGACCAAGTTAGATCAACTTAAAAAAAATGACCTCAGGTCAAGGTCAAGTGGTGACCTAAGTAGGTCATGTTGCATATAGGAAGACGTGCCTCGACGAGACAAACACACTGGTGTAGGTTTCACTTCTATATCGTTATTCTGTCGAGGGTAATTGACAAAAAAGTGTTGGCGACCTCGGATGGCCTCGGCTGACCCTGTAGGGGTCATTGAACAAAAATGGCACCTAGGTCATCAAGAATAGCCTATGATAACATGATACAGAAGGAATTGGACTGCTAGATCTTGTGTATCCTCGGAATAGGAAGCATTTTAATAATTCCCCATTGACTTATAATGGGGAGGTCACGAAATTGACCCGACCTTAAGTCACTGATATCACAAATCCAAGATAAACGAATTGTAGATTTATATGATCTTATGAAATCATGTAAGTGTAGAACCGATCATCCAAAAACTATGCCTGTGGTACGACCTCAAACTGTTATGGAGGTGGGATCACGTGACCTGGTATGGTGACCTGACCTAAGATGACCCGAAGTCAAGGATTTTACATAATGTGGGTAATTGATGCCCTAATAGCTGTGCCAAAAATGGCGGCGCGCAGCGCCGCCGTTTTTCCGCTATCCTCGAAAAACCTGAGTGAGGGTGTCTAAACACCCCCTCCCCGGCACGGCGCGGGTTAAGCTATGCGGTACTGCATAACTTGAGGCGTTTACTACTAGTGCCATCTAGGGACAGGGATATAAGACAACATTTATGCTGTTGCTCTTAGTCTAGAACAATGGTTCCCAGCAATCGTAAACCGTAACGCAAAGCTAAGCACCATTTAACATATTTGGTTGTGATGCCCTCTGCGATAATGTGGTGACAATGGAACAGAACCTCGGATAACGCATTATGCGTCGTGCATGGCGGCTCCGCAGGTGACATCCTGGGTGGCAGTGTCGGCAATCTGGAGCACCTGATCCAGCTGCCGTACGGCTGCGGAGAGCAGAACATGCTGCGATTCGTGCCGAATATCGTGGCGCTGGACTACCTGACCGGATCGGGTCAGGTCACGGCCGGACTGCAGGCGCGCGCCGTCGGTAACATGAGGACCGGCTACCAGCGCGAGCTCAGCTACCGACGCGAGGACGGCAGCTTCTCTGCCTTCGGAGACAGGGATGACGCCGGATCCACGTGGTGAGTAGACCGAGTCGCTTCTGGCTTATGGCTTTGAAAGCGTAACACCTAGATTCAACTTCTCTTGACAGTTAATTAAGCGTTTTGACTCATTGTGCCGTTTTCCGAGTTATGCCACACGATCGTGTCTGCTCCTCCGTTCTCTTAGCTTTGACCTCCGTCCTCTGACCTCTGACCTCTGACTCTTGACCTGGTTTTCAGGCTGACGGCGTTTGTGATCCGGTCGTTCGCCATGGCCCGGGAGTACATCGATATCGATAGTAACGTCATGGAGCAGGGCCTCAAGTTCCTGGCCGATAACCAGGCTTCAAACGGCTCCTTCCCCGAGGTCAGTTCCTAGCCGATAACCAGGCTTCAAACGGTTCCTTCCCCGAAGTCAGATCCTGGCCGATAACCAGGCTTCAAACGGCTCCTTTCCGAGGTCAGATCCTGGCCGATAACCAGGCTTCAAACGATTCTTCCCCGAGGTCAGATCCTGGCTGATACCCAAGCTTCAAACGGCTCCTTCCCCGAGGTCAGATCCTGGCTGATACCCAGGCTTCAAACGGCTCCTTCCCCGAGGTCAGATCCTGGCTGATACCCAGGCTTCACACGGCTCCTTCCCCGAGGTCAGATCCTGGCTGATACCCAGGCTTCAAACGGCTCCTTCCCCGAGTTCAGATCCTGGCTGATACCCAGGCTTCAAACGGCTCCTTCCCCGAGGTCAGATCCTGGCTGATACCCATGCTTCAAACGGCTCCTTCCCCGAGGTCAGATCCTGGCCGATAACCAGGCTTCAAACGGCTCCTTCCCCGAGGTCAGATCCTGGCCGATAACCAGGCTTCAAACGGCTCCTTCCCCGAGGTCAGATCCTGGCCGATACCCAGGCTTCAAACGGCTCCTTCCCCGAGGTCAGATCCTGGCTGATACCCATGCTTTACACGGCTCCTTCCCCGAGGTCAGATCCTGGCTGATACCCAGGCTTCAAACGGTTCCTTCCCCGAGGTCAGATCCTGGCCGATACCCAGGCTTCAAACGGCTCCTTCCCCGAGGTCAGATCCTGGCTGATACCCAGGCTTCAAACTGCTCCTTCCCCGAGGTCAGATCCTGGCCGATAACCAGGCTTCAAACGGCTCCTTCCCCGAGGTCAGATCCTGGCTGATACCCAGGCTTCAAACGGCTCCTTCCCCGAGCTCAGATCCTGGCCGACACCCAGGCTTCAAACGGCTCCTTCCCCGAGGTCAGATCCTGGCTGATACCCAGGCTTCAAACTGCTCCTTCCCCGAGGTCAGATCCTGGCCGATAACCAGGCTTTAAACGGCTCCTTCCCCGAGGTCAGATCCTGGCCGATAACCAGGCTTCAAACGGCTCCTTCCCCGAGCTCAGATCCTGGCCGATACCCAGGCTTCAAACGACTCCTTCCCCGAGGTCAGATCCTGGCCGATACCCAGGCTTCACACGGCTCCTTCCCCGAGGTCAGATCCTGGCCGATAACCAGGCTTCAAACGGCTCCTTCCCCGAGGTCAGATCCTGGCCGATAACTAGGCTTCAAACGGCTCCTTCCCCGAGGTCAGTTTGCGTTCCGCTGGCTGGCTGGTGAGCTCTTCTCTGCCGTGGTCTGACCAGTGTATAGTGCCCTGGTCTGACCTGTATCGAACTCGGATCAGTGTCCCTCTGATGGCTGACCTTTCGCTGAGCTGTGGTATGTGTTTGACCCGTTTCTGACCCGTGTCTAATCCGTACCTAACTGCGTCTTGCTCATCCGTACCCAACTGCGTCTTGCTGTTGTCTGACCCGTGTCTAACTGCGTCTTGCTCTTGTATAATCCGTACCTAACTCCGTCCGGCTCTTGTCTAATCCGTACCCAACTGCGTCTTGCTGTTGTCTGACCCGTGTCTAACTGCGTCTTGTTCTTGTCTAACCCGTGTCTAACTGCGTCTCGCTCTTGTCTAACCCGTGTCTAACTGCGTCTTGCTCTTGTCTGACCCGCATCTAACTGCGTCTCGCTCTTGTCTAACCCGTGTCTAACTGCGTCTCGCTCTTGTCTAACCCGTGTCTAACTGCGTCTTGCTCTTGTCTTACCCGCGTCTAACTGCGTCTTGCTCTTGTCTGACCCGTGTTATCCACACTTGTTTCTGATCTACCCCCTTCCTTCAGGTGGGCCGGGTGAGCCATCAGCCGATGCAAGGCGGCTCGGCGCGAGGCGTCCCTCTCACGGCCTTCACGCTGCTGGCGTTCCTCGAGGCCGAGGAGGGCAGCGAGTTCTCCGCCAACAAGAACAACGCCATCGACTACCTGGTCCGTAACATCCCCACGGACCCGTACCAGCTCTCCCTTGTGGCCTACGCGCTGGCCAAGGCCGACCACCCGGGCGCGCGCGGCGCCCTCGCCCGACTCGACGCCATGGCCATGGAGGAAGGTAAGAGACGCTGTCTGTCCGAGCACCAATGTCGTCAGCCGCTAAGTGCGGATGTTACGCTGCTGGGCTGCTATCAGGTGAGGCGGTGTCGCAGTCGTAAAGCAGCAGAGGTTTGCGTGCACGGGTGCTATGCCGCCTGCAGTGCCGCCGCTGTACTGTTTACCGTTAGTGCGGCATGCTCTGACGCTCCGTTATTGTGACAGTTCCGTTATTGTGCCATCAGACGACATGCGCTGGTGGGAAAAGCCGCTGGAGTCGCTGCGGAACACGTCGTTCTGGTACGGCAAGCCGCGTCCGCTGGACATCGAGATGACGTCGTACGCGCTGCTGACGTACCTGGAGCGCGACAGGAGCGAGGAGGCGCTGCCCATCCTCCGATGGCTGATGAGACAGAGGAACGAGATGGGCGGGTTCCAGAGCACTCAGGTGTGTTAGATAAGGCTAGCGGCGTGATACAGGAGTATGCAATATGCATACCCAGCACAACAGACCTGTATAGCCAAGTGGCGCCACACATCGGCTCGATGCTGCACCGTACCGAAGGGAAATAGTTTTCAGATGAGTGGTAACTGGTAATCGTACGACTGCGTCTGATCGTCTGCTATATATAACGTGGTAAAGTGCAAACATCGCTTGTATCTGTTGGTATGTCTGCGTGCAGCAGGACACGGCGGTACAGCATTCTAAACTCCTATATTTCCCGTCAAGACACTGTTGTACAGCATGCTCACAACCCCTATGTCTCCCGTCAGGACACAGCGGTACAGCACTCACAACTCCTATGTTTCCCGTCAGGACACGGCGGTACAGCACTCTCAACTCCTATGTTTCCCGTCAGGACACGGCGGTACAGCACTTACAACTCCTATGTTTCCCGTCAGGACACGGCGGTACAGCACTCTCAACTCCTATGTTTCCCGTCAGGACACGGCGGTACAGCACTCTCAACTCCTATGTTTCCCGTCAGGACACGGCGGTACAGCACTCACAACTCCTATGTTTCCCGTCAGGACACGGCGGTACAGCACTCTCAACTCCTATGTTTCCCGTCAGGACACGGCGGTACAGCACTTACAACTCCTATGTCTCCCGTCAGGACACAGCGGTACAGCACTCTCAACTCCTATGTTTCCCGTCAGGACACGGCGGTACAGCACTCTCAACTCCTATGTTTCCCGTCAGGACACGGCGGTACAGCACTCTCAACTCCTATGTTTCCAGTCAGGACACAGCGGTACAGCACTCTCAACTCCTATGTTTCCCGGCAGGACACGGTGGTACAGCACTCACAACTCATATGTTTCCCGTCAGGACACTGTTGTACAGCACTCACAACTCCTATGTTTCCCGTCAGGACACGGTTGTACAGCACTCACAACTCCTGTTTCCCGGCAGGACACGGTGGTACAGCACTCCCAACTCCTATGTTTCCCGTCAGGACACGGCGGTACAGCACTCTCAACTCCTATGTTTCCCGTCAGGACACGGTGGTACAGCACTCACAACTCCTATGTTTCCCGGCAGGACACGGTTGTACAGCACTTACAACTCCTATGTCTCCCGTTAGGACACAGCGGTACAGCACTCTCAACTCCTATGTTTCCCGTCAGGACACGGTTGTACAGTACTCACAACTCCTATGTTTCCCGGCAGGACACGGTGGTCGGTATGATTGCTCTGGCGGAGGCGGCCTCCGCTCTCCAGTCTACAGAAACAGATGTGTCGGTCCGCTTCATCTTCGGACCGCGCGGGAAGAACATGCGCGTGTCGCGCTCGAACGCGCTCACCCTGCAGACATACGAGGTGGGCGGTCCGGTCCGAGAGTACGGGGTTTGTGGTGAGCGGGAAGGAGGGTGGTGATGACTGAGACATACGAGGTGGGCTGTCCGGTCCGAGAGTACAGGGTTTGTGGTGAGCGGGAAGGAGGGTGGTGATGACTGAGACATACGAGGTGGGCGGTCCGGTCCGAGAGTACGGGGTTTGTGGTGAGCGGGAAGGAGGGTGGTGATAACTGAGACATACGAGGTGGGCGGTCCGGTCCGAGAGTACGGGGTTTGTGGTGAGCGGGAAGGAGGGTGGTGATGACTGAGACATACGAGGTGGGCGGTCCGGTCCGAGAGTACGGGGTTTGTGGTGAGCGGGAAGGGGGGGGGGGGGTGGTGATGACTGAGTGCACAGCCATTTAACGTTTCCTCATCCTGGTGTTGGCTGTCATGTCTAGTCATACCATGCCCTGACCTCTGCTATGCTCTACCCCGCCTCGCCGGCCTCTTGTGACCTCTGTTCTGCCCTGACCTTTGTTCTGACCTGGCCAGCTGCCGGAGCCGGACGTGGAGAAGGTAGAGGTCAGCGCCAGCGGTTCGGGCGTGGCCATCGTGCAGGTGACCCACCGGTATCACGTGGACGTGACCGGACCCGACCCGAGCTTCTTCCTCGACCCCAAGATGGACGGTCTCAGCAACAAACGGCACATCAAAGTCACCGCCTGCACAGGGTCAGTCCCGGGTGGCATCCGTCTGCGTAGGGGAGGGTGTGTGTAGCTTATGTAGAACGTATAGTATTGTGCAATGGAACTGCTGAAGACGTGCGTTGAATCGGCCGAGTACGTACAAGGAACATAAGGGTTATGTCTGACACTTGCCCCCCCCCCCCCCCCACCCCACCCACACAGCTGGGAGGAAGACACGGTAGGTATGTTGTGCCTTCCTCATCAGTGGGAGGTATTCAGGGATTTGTGTGACACGTGCCTTTCACAGGTGGGAGGGAGAGGGCGAGTCCAGTAACATGGCCGTGATGGAGATTGAGCTGCCCTCCGGTTTCACCGTGGACGAGGAGTCCATCCCCGGACTGTACAAGTACCGCAGCGTGAAGCGGGTGGAGAGGGCCGAGGGTGACACCAAAGTGATCATCTACTTTGACGAGGTCAGTTATAGGTCAGGCCAGGTGGGGCGAATATCAGCTGACGCAATAGTGGTGAAAACGCGCTCAGTGGCCACAGTGTACAACGTAGATGGTTTTATTTGGTGCGTATTTTGGCCGACGATAAGTTGCTTGCATTCATCCCGCTGCTGGATTATCGAATGAAATTGCTTCGTTGGGCAGTTTGTATCCATTGATTATATTTAATGCTCCTTCATAAATGTGTCTCCAATGTTCACTGACGTCATGCTTGTGACGTCATATGCTGCTACCCTGCTCACTGAATCTGTCTGTATTTCAGATATCCGAGTTTGAGACCTGCCCCACCGTTCTGCTGCTACCCTGCTCACTGACTCTCTCTGTATTTCAGGTTTCCGAGTTTGAGACCTGCCCCACCGTTCTGCTGCTACCCTGCTCACTGAATCTGTCTGTATTTCAGGTATCCGAGTTTGAGACCTGCCCCACCGTGCTGCTGCTACCCTGCTCACTGAATCTGTCTGTATTTCAGATATCCGAGTTTGAGACCTGCCCCACCGTGCTGGGCTACTACACAGCCAAGGTTGCGCGTCAGAAGCGATCGGCGGTGACCGTGTACGACTACTATGATCCGAGTGAGTGACGGACCCGCAGCCGTCTCCACTGCAGACGCCTCCGCGTGCTGCTACCCATGCCACTATCAGATGCCAGCATTAATAAGTGTTGACTCCGCTTGTGTATGCTCATTTCAAACGTTTAACTCTTGTCCTCATAATAACTCATTGCGCAAATAAGTATGTATGCTTCGATAATTGTTTAAGTATAACAAGTGTATACAAGTGTAAGTATAACAAGTTAAGTGTAACAAACATGGGCGAACAAATAAGCCAGTTCCCGAGATCCAGGAATTCCACACATCACAACGTAGTGTGTTAAGTTTGCTAAGAGTATGTCTGTACCCCGCGACCCACCAGTCAACACTGGTATCGCCGCTCGCTGTGACACGTCACTCCTCGATCGTCACAATTACGACCCTCTCCATCTGCAGGCCGGATGGCGCGTCAGTTCTACCAGCCGATCCAGGCGACCCTCTGTGACATCTGCGAGGGCGATGACTGTGACCCGTCACAGTGTAAGGCGGAGGGCCAGACGGCGGGCCAGGGCACTGATAAAAGCAACACCGCTGCCGCGCTGTCGCTGCTGCAGCCGGCTCTGCTCGCCGCCGTCACCGCGCTCGTCTTGGCCGTCGGCCGGTAGGCGGCGCTAGTGGCGGTGAGATGTCTCATCTTGGCTGTTGGCCTCCTCACCGCGCTCGTCTTGACTGGCAGTGAGATGCGACACCGCCAGCAGCTGGGGCCGGAGTGTGTTACGGCGTGCAGCACCGGTTGCGGTGAGAGACACTGTTACAGAGACGTAGTCGGGTTCGTCGGTCCTCTCGAGCAGGATCAGCAGAGGAATACTGGCTGGGCAGACGCCGTAGTCCGGCCACGCGGACCCGACAGGGGCCGGTCAGAGACAGACACGGTCACCGGTCAGCTGACCGGAACAGAGCCACCCCATCGTCGCGTATGCATACCCAAAGACGTATATCCGTCCAGAGCACCAGCGGCGGCGGGATAGCCGGCTGGGGCAACTCTGTGTGTGATATCGGGCCTCACGACTTGACCGGAGTGACTTCGTGTCCGGGCTCCGACTTAACCTGGGCTGCTGGGGCAGTCCTTCACAATGACCCATAATACTTCACAATGACTTCACAAATACTTCACAATGACCCATACTGTTAACTGATCTGCATCTAATTGCCTTGCGCGGTGCCACGGCACTGCACGCCTTGGGGCCACCTGTGCCGTCAGATTTCGGGTAACAGGTCTCACCCCGCACACACGCACGCACACACACATTCACGTATTAATCGTCACTGGTGTAGAAGCGTGGAGCGTAGACTCTGCTTTTGTTTAAAGTTGAGTGTTCGGCGACCGACTTTATTTCCTGCTGCGCTGGTGTCAGTAGTTTAACCACTTCTAACAATAGCGCTATGTTACGGCTCTGCCATTGTTCAGACATTGTTCTCTCGCTATGTTCTCTGTGGTAAGAGCCCACAAGCCGGCCTGTGACCATGAGATAGATAGATAGAGAGAGAGAGAGAGAGAGCGTGACCACGAGAGACCAGCCTGTGACCACGAGAGAAGAAGGCTTCTGCCGTGGTTTCTGCGCTCTGGTGATCTGAGATTGATGTACCGACGGGGCTCAGTAGCCGCGCCCATAGTTTCACAGACAGTGATGTTAAAGCTGATGGCGAGTGTATGCGGGGCTATTTTTGCCCGTATTTATAACAAATGTGACTGAATAATACACTCGTAAAAGACCAATGAAGGACCTTTGCAATGCAATGCAATTTTGTAATGTCTGTGCGCAGGGGCGCAGTCAGGATTTTGCGACGGGGGGGGGAGGCTAATCGAAGTGGGTCCCTTAGCGTTGGCTGATGCCCCCCCCCCCCCCACACACACACTAACATGAATTTGTTTAGTTCCACTCCATTTGAGACCACTCCCACCGCATGTGACACTGTTCGACCCATAGGCATTGGTTACGCCAAGGTTTTAAAACTGGGGGAGGACTCGATGTTAGCCATACAGAGTAGAATAGAGCAATTAAAATAATGAGGAATGAGGACTTAAGATGGACCCTTCCCGGGCCTGAGATGGGCCTTTTCTGGACCTGAGATGGTCGCTTTCTACGGCTGCTAAATTGTTTTATCAGGCCTGAAAAGGGCCCTTCCTGAGTCCACGATGGGCCCCCCACTGAGCCACGACGGGGGGTGATTTAGCCCCCATAGCACCCCTGGCTTCGCCCCTGCGGGCTGGGCGGGCTGTCTCTGTATGATGTCTGCTACACCGCACGTGACGAACTGGTTTCCTTTATCCCGAGGAGTGTGCTCAGAACGCCCGACAAAGGCGGTCCCGGTGCCGGCGGCTCCGTCGGCAGAGCGGTGGGCTCGCAATCCGGGGTGCCGGGTTCGCGTCTGGCCACTGGCGAGGTGATTCGGTTCCTCCGCTTGATCAGGGATCCCGATGACAAAAGACAGCAGTCGCATTGTCGTAAGTCCCAGTACTGCCGCCACCACCAGCACACCCGACACAAACACCCCCCCCCCCCCCCCCCCATATATTTAGACCGGGCATCGAACAGTCGTTGGTCAGATGACCGTCACTTCAGTCACAGAGGATCACAGAGGACCCGTCACTTCAGTCACAGAGGACCCGTCACTTCAGTCACAGAGGACCCGTCACTTCAGTCACAGAGGACCCGTCACTTCAGTCACAGAGGATCACAGAGGACCCGTCACTTCAGTCACAGAGGACCCGTCACTTCAGTCACAGAGGACCCGTCACTTCAGCCACAGAGGACCCGTCACTTCAGTCACAGAGGACCCGTCACAGCAGTCACAGAGGACCCGTCACTTCTGTCACAGAGGATCCGTCACTGCAGTCACAGAGGAACCGTCACTTCAATCACAGATGATCCGTTACTTCAGTCACAGAGGACCCGTCACTTCAGTCACAGAGGACCCGTCACTTCAGTCACAGAGGACCCGTCACTGAAGTCACAGAGGACACGTCACTTCAGTCACAGAGGATCACAGAGGACCCGTCACTTCAGTCACTGAGGACCCGTCACTTCAGTCACAGATGATCCGTCACTTCAGTCACAGAGGACCCGTTACTTCAGTCACAGAGGACCACAGAGGACCCGTCACTTCAGTCACTGAGGACCCGTCACTTCAGTCACAGATGATCCGTCACTTCAGTCACAGAGGACCAGTTACTTCAGTCACAGAGGATCACAGAGGACCCGTCACTTCAGTCACTGAGGACCCGTCACTTCAGTCACAGAGGACCCGTCACTTCAGTCACAGAAGACCCGTCACTTCAGTCACGGAGGATCCGTAACTTCAGTCACAGAGGACCCGTCACTTCAGCCACATAGGACCCGTCACTTCAGTCACAGGGGACCCGTCACTTCAGTAACAGAGGATTACAGAGGACCCGTCATTTCAGTCACAGGGGATCACAGAGGACCCGTCACTTCAGTCACAGAGGATCACAGAGGACCCGTCACTTCAGTCACAGAGGACCCGTCACTTCAGTCACAGAGGACCCGTCACTTCAGTCACATAGGATCACGGAGGACCCGTCACTTTAGTCACAGGGGACCCGTCACTTCAGTAACAGAGGATTACAGAGGACCCGTCACTTCAGTAACAGAGGATTACAGAGGACCCGTCACTTCAGTCACAGGGGATCACAGAGGACCCGTCACTTTAGTCACAGAGGATCACATAGGACCCGTCACTTCAGTCACAGAGGATCACAGAGGACCCGTCACTTCAGTCACAGAGGACCCGTCACTTCAGTCACAGAGGACCCGTCACTACAGTCACAGAGGACCCGTCACTTCAGTCACTGAGGACCCGTCACTTCAGTCACATAGGATCACAGAGGACCCGTCACTTCAGTCACAGAGGACCCGTCACTTCAGTCACAGAGGACCCGTCACTTCAGTCACAGAGGACCCGTCACTTCAGTCACAGAGGACCCGTCACTTCAGTCACAGAGGACCCGTCACTTCAGTCACAGAGGACTCGTCACTTCAGTCACAGAGGACCCGTCACTTCAGTAACAGAGGACCCGTCACTTCAGTGACAGGATCACAGAGGACCCTTTACTTCAGTCACAGAGGATCCGTCACTTCAGTCACAGAGGACCCGTCACTTCAGTCACAGATGACCCGTCACTTCAGTCACAGAGGACCCGTCACTTTAGTCACGGAGGATCACAGAGGACCCGTCACTTCAGTCGCAGAGGACCCGTCACTTCAGTCACAGAGGATCCGTCACTTCAGTCACAGAGGATCCGTCACTTCAGTCACATAGGACCCGTCACTTCAGTCACAGAGGATCCGTCACTTCAGTCACAGAGGATCCGTCACTTCAGTCACAGAGGACCCGTCACTTCAGTAACAGAGGACCCGTCACTTCAGTCACAGAGGACCCGTCACTTTAGTCACAGTGACGGGTCCTTCACTTCAGTCACAGAGGACGCGTCACTTCAGTCACAGAGGACGCGTCACTTCAGTCACAGAGGACCCGTCACTTCAGTCACAGAGGATCACAGGGGACCCGTCACTTCAGTCAGAGGATCCGCCACTTCAGTCACAGAGGATCCGTCACTTCAGTCACAGAGGACGCGTCACTTCAGTCACAGAGGACACGTCACTTCAGTCACAGAGGACCCGTCACTTCAGTCACAGAGGATCCGTCACTTCAGTCACAGAGGATCCGTCACTTCAGTCACTGAGGACCCGTCACTTCAGTCACAGAGGACCCGTCACTTCAGTCAGAGGACGCACATCACCACTACTCACGCGTCCATCCACAGCCTGAGTCAACCCGGGAGGAACAAACCGAACGTCCAACACATCAATATAGTCAACAGACGCTACAATTTCCGCATATTGCACAAGGAAAATACGCGCAAATATCAGACATTGCACCGGAGCGTAACACTCGCAACAGCCCGCGTTTCGACAGCGCGTTGGACGTGCACAGACTACACAGGTCTAGACTAGAGAACGGCCACCCCTCGCCGGCCGAGCGGAGAGCGGGGCGGGGAGGGAGACGGGGACAGGGGCGCCTCAGGCCGAGTTGTCGCCGTTGGCCACCTTGTGACCTTCCTTTGATTCGGGCGCCACCTGGGAGGGCCTGCTTAGCAGTCTGGGAGCCGAGAGCATGATGGCGGCGGCGCCCAGAGGAGCCGTCACCAGGATCACCAGCACGGCGATGGCCACCACCTGGTGACAATGACACAGATACAAACAAACGGTGCGTAGGGAGGCGAGTAGGATAACTGGCAATTGAAATAATAATCCCCTCGGTGGGAAATAGGTTCGAGTGAGTTTTAATGGGCTACGAAAATGAGTTAAAATACAAGCTTGTAAACCTCTGTAGCAGGGTTCGTTTGCCCTATCTTCCATCTGCCATTCACTGGCTAAAAACATGTCATGCCAGCGAGCCACCTCGAGCTTCAGTTTCGGTTTGCAGTTCCTGGATCGGATAACCCGCCACAATACCTTGGCCGTTTACAGAGTGCGATATTTTCCCGTGACGTTGCCTACGCCAGGGAGAGACAGGAGAAGGCCGGTACCGACCTGTTCGCCTAGATTGATGTTCTCCGGCGTCGGGGCGAACTGGCGGGCAAAGTCGAGCGCCACGGGTCCGATGGCAGCCTGTCAATCGGAGGGAGGGGTCAGACTGACGCCGACTCGGAGAACTACAGGACACGTCGGCAGTTACCAGTCGAGCGCCACGGGTCCGATGGCAGCCTGTCAATCGGAGGGAGGGGTCAGACTGACGCCGACTCGGAGAACTGCAGGACACGTCGTCAGATACCAGTCGAGCGCCACGGGTCCGATGGCAGCCTGTCAATCGGAGGGAGGGGTCAGACTGACGCCGACTCGGAGAACTGCAGGACACGTCGGCAGTTACCAGCATTGGCAATGTATTGCTATGGATGATCAGGACAGAGCTGCGTTAAGAGCTGGCCGCTGTAATCATAGAGCTGTCTCCGCAGCTTTCGGCACCTTAATGTGAGTGTGACTCAGTGACTGTGTAGCTTCAGCCGACCTCAATATCTCACTCATCTGTGCAGACATCCTGGAGGACCATTGGAGACCACCGGCAATCCCCGGTACTGCAGCACTTTAGAGACCACATCCGGCACTACAGCGGCGTACCCACAGCGGAGACCACCGGCAATCCCCGGCACTGCAGCACAAATCCCCGGTACTGCAGCCATTTAGAGACCACATCCGGCACTACAGCGGCGTACCCACAGCGGAGACCACCGGCAATCCCCGACACTGCAGCACTTTAGAGACCACATCCGGCACTCACCTGCACTGTGGCCTTGGGCAGCCAGGCCAGCGTGACAAACAGGCGCTCCTTGACGGTCAGGCCGCCGCCGAGCACGACGAAAAACGTCACCGCCATCCGCACCGTCAGCCCTGGCAGAACGCGTCTCCCTCAGTCCGACGAGCCATGAGTGACACACACTGAGCGACATTGGCCAGTGACAACAGCGACGTCTGGGGACACGAAGCCTCCCTCGGCATCCCTCACCAGCAGCCCCCCTCCCAACAGTCCTCACCAGCAGCCCCCCCCCCCCCCCCAGCAGCCCTCCCCCCCCCCAGCAGCCCTCCCCGGCATCCATCCCCAGCAGTCCTCCCCAGCAGCCCCCCAGCAGCCCCCCCCCCACCCAGCAGTCCTCCCCGGCATCCCTCACCAGCTCCCCCCCCCCCCCCCCCAGCAGCCCTCCCCAGCTCAGTCCTCCCCAGCAGCCCCCCCCCCCGCAGTCGTCCCCAGCAGCCCTCACCAGCAGCCCTTCCCAGCTCAGTCCTCCCAGCAGCCCTCCCTAGCAGCCCTCCCTAGCAGTCCTCCCACCAGTCATCTCCAGCAGCCCCTTCCAGCAACCCTCCCCAGCAGTCCTCCCCAGCAGCCCTCCCCAGCAGTCCTCCCAGCAGTCCTTCCCAGCAGTCCTCCACAGCAGCCCCTCCCAGCAGTCCTCCCAGCAGTCCTCCCCAGCAGTCCTCCCAGCAGTCCTCCCAGCCGTCCCACTCTCACCGATGGCCAGCACCAGCAGACCGAGGCCGACCGTATCTGCGCGGAGTGCGCTGACTCTGATCTCAGCGCCGATCAGGCCGAACAGCAGCGGCTGGAAGACGAACCAGAGCACCGAGTAGGCGTCGCTCACCGGATTCTGTCCGACACACGGCAAGGGGAGGGAGAGCGGGAGAGGGCGTCAGACTACGCCGGGGTGACTGGAGAAAGCCATGGGCTAGCTAGGCACCAATAGCTTATCCAATACTGTACAACAAAAACGGCAAATGCATTTTAAGGAAAGGGAAAATCGTGGAGAGCATATGTCGCATTCCGGTAGAATAAAAACAATACAGTATATGCAGCGGCCAGCGAACAGAGAACAGCCACCATGCGACAGCGGCGCCTGAGAAGACTGGCGCAACTCTGACGCCATTTACACCGCCCCTGGGCTGGTCCACGGACGCGTCACGGCCAGTTTTCTCACCGCGTCGCCGGTCCAGCCCTAAACCACACACACCTGCGACCTGACACCGCCCACATACGTGACGTGATCTGGGCCAGTTTTCTCACCGCGTCGCCGGTCCAGCCCTAAACCACACACACACCTGCGACCTGACACCGCCCACATACGTGACGTGATCTGGGTCAGTTTGCTCACCGTGTCGCCAGTCCAGCCCCGCCGCCGCCAGCCGTGGCCAGCCACGAACGCCAGCGTCAGGGCGGCCAGCGCGCCGGCGCCCGCGTACCCCACCTGAAACGGCACCGGGGTGGCGTGTGGGTCACTTCAGGCACCTCAGCCGCCGAATGCTTCGGTGGTGTAGTTACTTCAGACCATACGGAGACTATTCAACCCGTGAAATAACCCTCCGGCCTCCGCTGCTGCCGGGCAATATAGGGCAGTGTCGACTAGCACCCATGGCCATAATAAAATATGTCTGCGAGACTACGTTCTAATGTTTGAACACTTAACACCAATATGTGCTTAATATTATACAGGAAAAGATCATGGCTTGTTCAGTATTATGTTTGGTGTTGATACTCTGTAAGAATTACAAACAGCCTGTCTAGCAGGTCTGCTGGAGAGGCGGCTCTGCCCGTCTCCCACCTTCTGGGCCGCCTGTCTCACAGGCGCCCGTCCTACCTTCTGGCTGCCAAACAGCGCCAGTAGTCCTCCGCAGGTGAGCAGCAACAGCCGCAGCAGCGCCATCCGACTGTTGGTGACCCCGGGCAGGAACCAGAGCAGTACACCCACGCTGATGCCGTAACTGAGCCCGATCACCACCTCCAGCGGGCCGGACAGCAGCTTCTCCGTCAGAGCTCCTGGACAAACAGACACAATGATGCTGTAACAGAGCCCGATCACCACCTCCAGCGGACCAGACAGCAGCTTCTCCGTCAGAGCTCCTGGACAAACAGACACAATGATGCTGTAACTGAGCCCGATCACCACCTCCAGCGGGCCGGACAGCAGCTTCTCCGTCAGAGCTCCTGGACAAACAGACACAATGATGCTGTAACTGAGCCCGATCACCACCTCCAGCGGGCCGGACAGCAGCTTCTCCGTCAGAGCTCCTGGACAAACAAACACAGAATATTGGCAGATATTGGTAGCCTGAAGGTAATTGGTTAATGGACCGTTCCATTGGGAAGTAGAATAGTGTCAATTATATGCATTGCACCTTAATTATGCACAACTGAACATGCAACTTATGCAGGGATTGGCCCAAATTTTCATGAAAAAGAATCGAAATGAAGAAAACTGCGAACCCCAAATCTTCAATCCTCATCATCCAACCATGTACCACATTGCCAATCCTCGCATTTTAAAGTCCTGTATGCCAAGACACACTTTCGGTCCCATTTGCTAACGCAGCAGCTGCGGCAGCTACTGACCCTGAGAGAAGTTGATACCCAGCAGCACCCCGAACCCTGAGATGGCCAGCACGTCGTCCACGCTGGCGGCGGCGATCACCAGGGTGGGTATTCCCTTGTCCACGCCGTACCCCTGCTGCTGCAGCGACAGCAGACAAGGCACCACCACCGCCGGCGAGACAGCCGCCAGCACAAACCTGGCGATATACAGACAGACACCACCGGCAGCAGGCTTAGTATAGGTATGTTCCCAAATCTGGGGCAAATCATGTAGCATGCCCAAACAAAAATCCTCAAATCAAGCAAAATCATGAATTAAAATAACCAGAACTGACGATACAATCAAACAACGCCACACACGTAACGCCATTCTGATCGCAAATCCAAAAGTCTAACGATATACACATGCAGAAACCCCTAAAACCAAGGAAACTCAACCATAAATCGCCAGTTCTGGCGACTCACCCGATCATAAATATCCAGGTATTGCGCCATACCTGACCACAAGTCCCCAGATCTGGCGACCTACTCAAGCACGAGTCTCCACGTATAGTGACCTACCCGAGCATGAATCCCCAGATCCAGGGGAACCCGAGCAGGAGGTGGGCGGCGATGCCGACGGTGAGCGTCTCGCTGAGGCACGGGGTGAAGGCGAGCCGGAAAACCACCAGACTGAGGCGGCGCAGCGCAGCAGCGTCCAGGCCCAGTCCGGCCCGGGTCAGAATCACCATCAGAGCCATGTTCCTGTGATAAGTCAGGCAGGGATCACCAGGGGTCACAGGAGTCAGCAGGGGTCATCATGGGTCAGCAGAGGTCAGCAAAGGTCAGCATGGGTCAGTAGAGGTCAGACCGAGTCTGGCCCGGGTCAGAATCACCATCAGAGCCATGTTCCTGTGATGAGACGAGCAGGGGTCACAGGGGTATGTAGGGGTCTGTAGTGGTCGGTAGTGGTCTGTAGGGGCCTGTAGAGGACTATAGGTGTCTGTAGTGGTCTGTAGGGGTCTGCAGTGGTCTGTAGGGGTCTGCAGTGGTCTGTAGGGGTCTGCAGTGGTCTGTAGGGGTCTGCAGTGGTCTGTAGGGGGTCTGCAGTGGTCTGTAGGGGTCTGTAGGGGTCTGCAGTGGTCTGCAGTGGTCTGTAGGGGTCTGCAGTGGTCTGTAGGGGTCTGCAGTGGTCTGTAGGGGTCTGCAGTGGTCTGTAGGGGTCTGCAGTGGTCTGTAGGGTTCAGCAGGGGGTCAGCAGGGGGTCAGCAGGGGGTCAGCAGGGGTCAGCAGGGGGTCAGCAGGGTCAGCAGGGGGTCATCAGGGGGTCAGCAGGGGGTCAGCAGGGGGTCAGCAGGGGGTCAGCAGGGGGTCAGCAGGGGGTCATCAGGGTCAGCAAGGTCACAGGGCCACTGGGGTCGGCGAAAACCAGGCAGGGCCACGTTCCGGTGAATCTAGCCTGAAATACGCAGCTTCATTGCAATGTCTTCCAACGCATTGTCGCATTTCCACCTCAGCTCAGAGAGCAGCAAGAGAAGATTTGCACCACAGCCAGAGAAGATTTGCACCACTTACCTCAGCATAGAGGAGGTGTGCTCGGGGATGGAGGTAGCGACGACCCGCAGACCGGGAATGTTCGCCAGACAGAGTCCCGTGACGAGCATCCCGAGCAGGGGCGGCAGACGGACCTGCTCCGCCAGCCAGCCGGCCGCCAGACACAGCACCAGAACGCACAGTACACTGAAACCCGACACAGCACACAGTCAGACATATCACACAGTAAGACACAGCACAGTCAGACACATCACAGTCAGACACATCACACAGTCAGACACATCACACAGTCAGACACATCACACAGTCAGACACATCACACAGTCAGACACATCACACAGTCAGACACATCACACAGTCAGACCCATCACACAGTCAGACACAGCAAGTCAGACACAGTACAGTCAGACACAGCACACATTCAGACACAGCAGTCAGACGCAGCACAGTCCGACACATCACAGTCCGACACATCACAGTCAGACACAGCACAGTCAGACACATCAGTGAGACACAGCACAGTGAGACACAGCACAGTCAGACACAGCACACAGTCAGACACATCACACAGTCAGACACAGTACACAGTCAGACACAGCACACAGTCAGACACAGCACACAGTCAGACACATCGCATTCAGGCACAGCACAGTCAGACACATCGCATTCAGGCACAGCACAGTCAGACACAGCACACAGTCAGACACAGCACAGTCAGACACAGCACAGTCAGACACATCACACAGTCAGACACAGCATACAGTCAGATACATCACACAGTCAGACACATCACAGGCAGACACAGCACAGTCAGACACAGCACACAATCAGACACAGCACAGTCAGCCACAGCACACAGTCAGACACATCACACAGTCAGACACATCACACAGTCAGACACAACACAGTCAGACACAACACAGTCAGACACAACACAGTCAGACACAACACATTCAGACACAACACAGTCAGACACAACACACAGTCAGGCACAGCACAGTCAGACACATCACAGTCAGACACAGCACAGTCAGACATATCAGTGAGACACAGCACAGGCAGACACAGCACAGTCAGACACATCATACCGTCAGACACAGCACACAGTCAGATACATCACAGTCAGGCACATCACATTCAGGCACATCACAGTCAGACAGCACACATTCAGACACATCGCATTCAGGCACAGCACAGTCAGACACAGCACACAGTCAGACACATCACACAGTCAGACACATCACACAGTCAGACACATCACACAGTCAGACACAGCACAGTCAGACACAGCAGTCAGACACAGCACACAGTCAGACACATCACACAGTCAGACACAGCACACAGTCAGACACATCACACAGTCAGACACATCCCACAGTCATAAACAGCACAGGCATACACAGCACAGTCAGCCACATCACAGTCAGACACAGCACAGTCAGACACAGCACACATTCAGACACATCACACAGTCAGACACAGCACAGTCAGATACAGCACACATTCACACAGCACACAGTCAGACACATCACAGGCAAACACAGCACAGTCAGACACAGCACACAGTCAGACACAGCACACAGTCAGACACATCACAGTCAGACACAAGACAGTCAGACACAGCACAGCACACAGTCAGCCACAGCACACAGTCATACACAGTACACTGCAACCCGACAGAGCACACAGTCAGACACAGCACACAGTCAGACACACCACAGTGATACACATCACAGTGAGACACATCACATGCAGACACAGCACAGTCATACACAGCACATATTGAGACACATCACACAGTCAGACACACCACAGTGAGACACATCACATGCAGACACAGCACAGTCATACACAGCACATATTGAGACACATCACACAGTCAGACACAGCACACATTCAGACACAGCACACAGTCAGACACAGCACACAGTCAGACACATCGCATTCACGCACATCACATTCAGGCACACCACACAGTCAGACACATCACAGTCAGACACAGCACAGTGAGACACAGCACAGTACACAGTCAGACACAGCACACAGTCAGACACAGCACACTTTCAGACACAGCACAGCACACAGTCAGACACAGCCCAGCACACAGTCAGACACAGCACAGTGAGGAATAACACAGTCATACACAACACAGTGAGACACATCACAGTCATACACAGCACAGTCAGACACATCACAGTGAGACACAACACAGTGAGACACAGCACAGTCAGACACATCACACAGTGATACACAGCACAGTGAAACACAGCACAGTGAGATACAGTACAGTGCGACACATCACAGTCAGACACAGCACAATGAGACACAACATACAGTCAGACACATCACAGTCAGACGCAGCACAGCCAGACACAATACACAGTCAGATACAGCACAGTGAGACACATCACATTCAGACACAGCACACCGTCATACACAGCAGTCAGACACAGCACAGTGAGACACATCACACAGTCAGACACATCACACAGTGCGACACACCACAGTCATACACAGCACAGTCAGACACAGCACAGTGAGCCACATCACAGTCAGACACATCACACAGTGAGACACAGCACAGTGATACACAGTACAGTGAGACACAACACACAGTGAGACACAGCACAGTGAGACACAACACACAGTCAGACACAGCACAGTGAGATACAGCACAGTGATACACCGCACAGTGAGACACAGCACAGTGAGACATAGCACATTCAGACACATCACACAGTGAGACACATCAGTCAGACACAGCACAGTGAGACACAGCGCACAGTCAGATACAGCACACATTGCGACACATCACAGTCAGACACATCACAGTAAGACACAGCACAGTGAGACACATCACAGTCAGACACAGCACAGTGATACACAGCACATAGTCAGACACAGTACACATTCAGACACATCACACAGTCAGACACAGCACAGCACACAGCACAGTCAGACACAGCACCAGCATGAAGAGATTGTTGATCGAGATGCCACTTAAAACTGCAGCATGTCACCGTTCAAATCTGACTTCCACAGCCGTAACCCCGCATGACTCCCACACACGCCACCCCTCTGTGACGGAGCGCCTGGCTGACGCCGGGGTGCGCCCCGACTGACCCGAAGAGCTGTCCTCCCGGCATCGCGTGGTGTCCGGTCAGCGCCACGGCCAGGCCCCAGAAGGCTAATGTGATGACGGTGGCCACCAGCAGTCTCTCCAGCAGGCCCCACGGCGGGCAAGTGCAGCCGTACAGCGCCCGCCGCCATACCGCCGCCTCCGCCGGCACAGTGTAGCTGGAACGCAACAGCGGCCGCGCGCAGCGCTGACATCTACCGGCCGGCTCCGGAGACTGAAGTTCCAGCTGCTCCCTCATGAACACGTCTGGATCGGCTGTGGAGACGGAGCGCGGCGACAAGGCGGCTGAGGGACGACTTTTGTGAACATTTTCACGCCGGGGCACTCAAAGGATTTTAACCACCGGTCCGAGGCGATATGGCAAAGCAAAACACCAATGCTTGATGAGAAGTTAAAAAATTATCACTTCATTATATTTGCTTCCCTCAACTTGTCGATTAGAGCAAGGTATCCGAAGCCCCAACTAGAAACAAACCCCAAGTCCTATGGCGATCCACACGGTGTAGACGACAGTTGAAGACAAGCTGGCCAAGAGAGGAATACGTCGAAAGTAGGCTACACAGTGTGTTGCCAGATCGTTTCAGTTTCAGTTTATTTTGTTTAACAAAAAGATATATACATTAACAGACAATTGCGGATCGGCGCAAAAGCACAAGCTTAACCCGCGCACTGCAGGGGGGTTGATTTTCGCCCCTCGCTCAGGTTTTTCAAAGATAGCGAAAAAACGGCGGCGCGCAGCGCCGCCGGGTTTTGACACACCTGTTAGAACATCAATTGCGCACACTTTGAAAACAAAATAACCTCGGGTCATCTCAGGTCAGGTCACCAGACCAGGTCAAGTGACCCCACCTCCAAAAATGTTTGCAGTTGTGCCAAAGCCAGAGTTTTTCACCGATCAGTTTGAAACTTACAGGATATCATGAGGGCATAAGTACTTACAATTCGTTTATCTCGGAATTCTGATATCGTTGACTTAAAGGGAAATAATGACCTTTTTCCACTAAAATGGAGTTAGCACTTGAAATCGCCAGACAAGATCAAAATATATTGTAAATTCATCACATTTTGCATGAAAACTTACCTACCGAAAGATATTTCAAGTTAAAGTTGATAAGCGTTCCACACTTTTAACGACTGGTACTTGCACTATTTCTGACCTTTTGTCAAGTACTTTTGGTCCTCATCAAACTGCGGGCTTTTCCCGTATTGTTCTTTTACGCAATGGAGTGGAAAATATATTGTGCGTTCTGCTTGTTGTGATTATATGCCCGGCGATCTTCTAAAACTAACAGCGATTGGAAAAAGTGGCAATAAAATCGGAAGCTCATCGATGCACATCAACGCGGCATAGTTAGTGGTTGCGACCCTCAATTTGTGAAAATCGATTCATTTGTTTTCAACATTAGGAGTTGTGTATAGTTTGTCCGTGGCTGTATATAACACTATGCTTTATTTTATCATGGAAAATAATAATTTTTCCCAAAAAAACTAACGAACAATAACACAAAACTGGCAATTAAATCAGAAGCTCATCGATGCACATCGACGGCGACCTATTTAGCGTCGGCGATTTGTTTACAAAGTCATTGTCATGCTTCATGGCGCACTTAACCATCTCGGCGCACTTGGCGAGTTGTTCCTGATTAGTATACCCAAGTCCCGTAGCAGGCTTTGTTAATGCCGTCACTGGTGCCATTCTTGTGTAGCATTGCAAAATATATCTGATTTCGAGTTGAAAGCTAATTAAAGACATTCAAATTATTGTTTTTAAGTTTGAATTGTCTTGTTAATCATTATTAAAGGTATTTTATCACTGTATTTCATAGTAGTTGACACTTCAGAAACTTGTGACGTAATAATATTGTATCCAATATGCATTTCCCTCACCTTTTGCTATTGTGGCGCAGTGCCGAGTGCTTTGCGAATACTAGCTTGCCTGGGGTTCAATTCATTCCGCTCTTATTTTATTCGAGTTGGTATAGTTTGCATGTTGTTGTTATTCATGACTTATACTGATAGTCAGTCATGCATCACGGATGCTTCACGGATTGCTTCACGGATCAGAGCGCTGCTCGAACGCACGCTAGTAGCGCTTTCGTTCTCCATGGCAACCAGGCGTGAGCCAATGAAAAGCCAGAACGTATTCCCTTTCTGGCTTTTGATTGGCTGACGCCTGGTTGCCATGGAGAACGAAAGCGCTACTAGCGGGTGTCCGAGCAGCGCTCAGTTTGATCGGAAATGTCACAGAGCCTCCACAAATGCCGCACTCGATGTTAACAATGGTAGGGAAGGACGAATTTGTCAATGACCTTCATGAAGTACACAAGGTACTTGTTTTGTATTTTTTTCCAAACTTACAACTTTGAATTTAGGAATAATTTTATTTAATTCTTAAATTTAAATAAAATAATTTTAAAAACATAACGGTAGCCTAAGAAATTGTTGCTAACAAAATCAAAAGGTCATTATTTCCCTTTAAAGGGAATAGGTCACCTTGAAAGTTGTCTTGAAGTTCAACCATTAGGTGCATCTTGAGCTCAAAACTATGAATATGACTTTGGTTTGGACAACTGATGGATATATGTGGAGAAAGAAGTAAGTTTCTCTTTCTATTTCACGAGAAATCGTACGATAGCAGCTGGCGTTCTGGCTCCGCCCCGCTCCGCCTGACGCCAAGTACAGTCTCTGACAAGGGGCCGCCGCGCCGCCCGGGCGGCTGAGCGGATATTAACGAGGCATCGTGACCAGAGACTACGTGCCAGAGAGTGTACCTGCCTCCGGCGGCGCGGCGGCGAGCGTTCATTCCCCAATCGTGGCCCGGAACAGCGGGAATGAAATCGGGCCCACTAGGCCTGTGTCGAAATTACTTAACGTAGAGAGGTAATTCTTTCACCACAAACCATTTTTAGATCTGCTCTACAAATCTGCTATCTCAGTCCAAAACCCCATGTTAAAGGTGAACTATTCCCTTTAAGGTCAGGTCAATTTCGTAACCTCCCCGTAGTAAGTCAATGGGGAAATATACAAATGCTTCCTATTTCAAGGATATGCATGATATTAGTCCAATTACTTCTGGATCATGTTATTATAGGATATTCTTGATGATCCAAGTGTAATTTTTGTTCAGTGACCCCTATTGGGTCATTTGAGGTCATGCGAGGTCACCATCACTTTTTTGTCAATAACTCCCGACATAATAAAGATAGAGAAGTAAAACAGACATCAACGTGTTTGTCTCGTCGAGATACGTCTTCACATATGCAACATGCCCTACTTGGGTCACCACTTGACCTTGACCTGAGGTCAAATTGTTAAGTTGACTTAACAAGGTCACGATGTATATCATTCGAAGCGCCTTGACAAGATAAACACAATGGCGTAAACAGTTTTCCGTTATCTTTATTAAGTGAAAAGTGAATAGCAAAAAACAATTTAGAAAAACAAGTTTTTTCTTTCTTTTTGACCTCTGGAGCCTCAAATATGAACCTGAGATCAAATCTGAGGACACCTCAGCGATTGCAAATTTCACTGGCTGGCGTTTGCTTTTTTCCGTTTGTTTCTAACTAGCATCGTTTCTGAGATATATGGGAATTTCTGGAGCGCTGTCCTAAAACAGGAAAAATAGAAAATCTGACCTTTGATGACCTCTGGTGACCTCAATTTTGACCTGACCTAAAATAACACTGACATACTTTCGATAGAACATGTATCAAGCTATCAAATGCCTTTTCCGCTTCTCGCTACGTAGCGTAGTTTTCGAGATCTCAGGGGGGGGGGGCGGAAATCAACCCCCCCCCCCGCCTGCAGTTCGTGTTTGGCGCAAAGCCCCTGCAGTGCACGGGTTAAGTTAAAGCGCCTCTCCAACATAATTCAATGGAACAAAACGAAACCAAGAAACAGGTAACGCCGGCCCCGCCAACAGCCCACCGAGCAGCCAGGGGAAATGCAGGTACCAGGCGGCCAGACCACGGGCGGCAACAGTCGGCCGACATCGTACCGACATCGTCGCTGATGGTCGGCGGTTTGCTGCCACTGCCGCGGGTTGCCAGATCAGTGCCCGTCAAACTCTCACGCCAGCTCGAGCGAGACTGCTTCTCCTCTGAAAAAAAAACACAGTTTGAAAGACACCAGGTAAGAAGTGAACCAGACCAAGGTTTTGCCGATCAAACGGGTTATTAAGATTTCCAGTCAAAGGTGATCTACGGGGAAAAAAACTTGGAAGTCAGTGTTCTGACTTCCGAAACGGCAACCGCCAGGACGCTGATTTGGCCCTCCCGCGCGTGAGAACTACAACCGGCAAGCGTCGCTTTTTATATAGTACGATGCAGCGGTGCAACTCCCTGTCTCGGGACATTCGTGATATGTCTTTACCGTCATTTAAACGTAAAGTTGGCGCTCTTTTACATGACATCTGATGTGCTGTGCTGGATGTGTGTGCTTGCGATCGTGTATTGTGTTTTGTTTTTCTACTCAGTGTACGCATGTGTGCCGTTTTTAACATGTCTCTCATCTTTTAACCCTGACACGACGCTCAGAATAGCAGGTTTTTACGAGCGAGCGCGAAGCGCTCGCTCGTCTTTCCGTGGTATATGGGAAAAATCTGAATATGAGCGGCCCGACCCGGCCCGACCCGTGGCGACGCTTTTGAGAAGCTCATATCTCTGCAACCACACGTCCGATTGACAAGCTGACTTCTTTGCTAAGCAGCCCCATCCAACCTACCCTGTTTGAGACCGGTGCCGACTCATGTGGGTGACTACCACTGCGCGTGGCGCGTGCCGCGTGAGGGGTGTTGAAAAGTGTTTTCTCGCAATAACTCTGCAACGGCTGAGCCGATTGTGTGCAAATTTGGTGTGTGGTTAGGGACCCCTCAGCCACCAATTTTCCACAAGTCAAAGGTGGGGTGCCTCTGCACGTGCGCACGTGCACACCCCATTTTATATCTCAGGAACGGCTGAAACGATTGCGTTCTAATTTGGTGTGTGGTTAGGGACCTCTCAGCCGTTGCCTTTCCACAAGTCAGGGGTGGAGTGCCTCTGCACGTGCGCACGTGCACACCCCTCTTCTGTATCTCAGGAACGGCTGAGCCGATTGTGTTCAAATTTGGTGTGTGGTTAGGGACCTCTCAACCGCCAGTTTCCCACAAGTCAGGGTTGGGTGCCTCTGCACGTGCGCACGTGCACACCCCTATTCTATATCTCAGGAACGGCTGAGCCGATTGTGCTCAAATTTGGTGTGTGGTTAGGGACCCCTCCGCCGCCGCCTACCCACAAGTCATTCAAGTCGCTTATCGCTCGCATGGAGTTGGCTCTCTCTGCTCTCAGAGATTACTTTCTTTGCAATGGTATTATAGTTTACGTAACGAAGTTCGAACTCCTTACACAGCGCCAGCGGATGACACAGCGCCAGCGGATGGCACAGCGCCAGCGGATGACACAGCGCCAGCGGATGGCACAGCGCCAGCGGATGACACAGTGCCAGCGGATGACACAGCGCCAGCGGATGGCACAGCGCCAGCGGATGGCACAGCGCCAGCGGATGGCACAGCGCCAGCGGATGACACAGCGCCAGCGGATGACACAGCGCCAGCGGATGACACAGCGCCAGCGGATGACACAGCGCCAGCGGATGACACAGCGCCAGCGGATGACACAGCGCCAGCGGATGACACAGCGCCAGCGGATGGCACAGCGCCAGCGGATGACACAGCGCCAGCGGATGGCACAGCGCCAGCGGATGACACAGCGCCAGCGGATGACACAGCGCCAGCGGATGACACAGCGCCAGCGGATGACACAGCGCCAGCGGATGACACAGCGCCAGCGGATGGCACAGCGCCAGCGGATGACACAGCGCCAGCGGATGACACAGCGCCAGCGGATGGCACAGCGCCAGCGGATGGCACAGCGCCAGCGGATGGCACAGCGCCAGCGGATGACACAGCGCCAGCGGATGACACAGCGTCAGCGGATGACACAGCGCCAGCGGATGACACAGCGCCAGTGGATGGCACAGCGCCAGCGGATGCTCACCGGAGGACGTGGAGCGCTCCGAGGTCCGCCGCTGTGCCGCCGGGCTCGGGTCAACCGGCGGGAACACGTAGGTGGCGCTGGTGTCGGCCATGGCACGGTCCGTTACCAGCCTCTGCCCCGCTTCCACTGATGGCAGGGAACAGACCACCCAACTCACACGGTATCCTGACTAAACAATTAACTTCGCTAACGCTACACCGCTAAACAGCTAAAAAAAATTAGCGGAAGCTAGCGCCAACTGCTAACCGCTAACTTGTATCATACCACTTTAGCTTCGGTTTGTTTTTTTTGGCTCTAAAACCCTTAAAAACAGACCTAGAGAGCTGACATTTTAATATTGTAGCTTAGACATAGAGCTTTCCAAAAAGGTATAGCATGCCAATATCAGATGATGATCAAGGTGTACACAAATAATTAAATGAACAAATCAATTATTTGTTCATTTAATTCAATTCATTTAAACAGAGGCGGAAGGGTGCTCCGTCCCTGTCATTCCCTCCTCCTTGCCTTCCCCTCCCCCTCCCCACTATTACACCAGGAACAAACATTAACAAACACGTATGCATTTTGTTAGCCGACTTAAAGTTAGCGGAACTAAATTTAGCGGAAGCTAATTGGTACGCTAACGGTATGCAAAGTTAGCGGAAACGCTAATCGGCTAAACGAAAAGTTAGCTTCGCTAATTAGCGGTTAGCGGATTAGCGACACCGTCCCCACCACTGGTTAGCACTGACACTTGTCATTTTTCTGTCTCCTTCAGCTTAATCTGCTTTCCATAGTGGTTGGAATTTTAAATCGTCAAAAACATTTAGCTTCTGCTTTGTCAAAAACAAAATATTCCATATTCAGTGCATGACCTATGACTGTCTGGTATGCGAACTGGGTGTACTGTAAACACTGTCCAGCAGAGTCCAGAGAGCATGTGACGGTCCCGACCGTTATAGGTTTATTTACTCTGAGCGCGATACGTGGAACCAGAGCCGATGACTGACAGCATGGCATGGCTAGACAAATAAACCAGCCTGGCGTTATCGGCTGTACATACGCTTCAGCTTAGTTGATTAGAAAAGTTGACAGATTTCAGTTTCCGCCTTGCATCGGTAACGTGTAACCTTCGGTAACGTGCAACGTCTTATATTGAGAGCGGTCAACGTTAATCATTAATCAATCAGCGAGACCACACCCGGCAGTTGACATGGCACCGCATGCCGGCTCTCCGCCGCCGTTCAAACTAACCTCACACAAAGCACTCCCGGGGCGCCAGAGACCAGCTCCTTACTATCGCCACATAAACTACCACTACCGGTGGTTGCCGCAAGATGGCACACCTTGCAGTACGGTCGTTTTCATTTATTTCGTTGGGTGCTAACTGCTAATGATGTAGTTATTGTACTGTCGCGACCTCTCACAGCCTCCGTTCTGGTAAAAGGTGTATCCCGTGCTCTTTCACTCTGTCAAACACGCACCGCTCCGCGCAATCACCGCGGCGACTAGCTACGCTATGCTCTTCTGCCAGCGGCGCACACGCGGCACACGAACAGCGAGAGGGCCGGCAGCGAGAGGGCTGGACAACAGAGGAATGTGCTGTACTCAGCGCGTCATCGTCAGATAACACAGGCATACAGAAAATAGATGATGCTAATGATGTCCATACCCATAGCATGTGAATATGATAGGAGACATGTTTGTGAAATAAGATCGGAGAAGTGAATCAAGTAATTAGACCTTGCAATGAGATACAAACATGACAATGGGATCAAATTGCATATGGGGGAGCCAGGAGCTGGACAAAAGGTCAGATCACTAAATCTGACCAGGGAACAGACCAAGGAACTAACACTTCAAACTTGGATAAGAGCCAGGGCTCTGAAATAGGCAAAACAAGCCCAGAACATCATTGTTACATGATTGATTTAACTGAAATAGTTCATCAATCTTTCATAAGCTAGTAGGTCACTAAAAGTCGTGAAATATGTAAAAAAGGGCACCAATATTTGGAAGAATCAGCAAATAAAATGGCATGGAAATGAATACAATTCCTCAACATCTGTAGGAAGCTGGGCTGGGCCTGGTTGGAACATCCCTGAGTACCCTTTTCACCTATACTTTTAATGCTTATCAACTTGGATGGACCAATGCAGGCTTCCTCCAACAACAACAACAACAAACTGTATTTTGCTTACCTCTCAGAAGAAGAAAAAAACAAGATAAATAGATGCAGTCAAACCATCTAACTCATTTCTGATAGCAGTTGATGTATAACCAAAAAAACTAAAAACATTCAGGATTGTCTGTGCTGATTGAAAAAGTTGATCTTTACAGCAAAACAGGACATTTTCAATTATCTTCTTTTGCACTCAGTAATTATGACTATTTGGCTAATTGGAAAAACACTATTTGGCACCAATTGGCAAAAAAATAATATTTTTGACATCTCTTGTTGATCTCAAAATTGCCAATAGACTCATCCTTTTCTGTTGAAAAAGTTTGCCCTGACTGCACTCCCCCCCATCTTGCATGCTCAGGAGTAACATGCTCTTCAATGCAGACTGGTTATTGATTCACCTTTTTTGGAAGGATTCAATCACAATTAATTTTGGAATGTGAATGATTCAGTTAGCGATTGATTCATGGATAACCATTTTGAGAAATGATTCTTGATTCAAAGAATCAAAACATTTTTGATCAGATCAAGTGTGACTCACCATTGAAATAGCATTGCAGTCTTTTGTATTCAATCAGCCTTGTTTCTATGGGAGTTTTGAATCAATCATGATTCATGAATACACAAATTTGTTGGTGAATCAATTCTTCTTTGATTCAAGGAATTTTGATTGAGCTATTCCAATTGATTTAATCAGAGTCAAATCAATAACCAGTCTGCTTCAATGTACTGTATGCTTGTCAACACAGTTAAAAATAACTTATTGTATCACTTACAAAAACTATGTAAAGCCTTTCTGGACTGCAACCATGACATCAATGTGTGGAACCAATGTTCTGGATTTTAGGAAGCATGTGATAGCATGTGCAAAACAAGTAAGATCACCAAAGAGTAATGCTGTACTCAGGGGCACAGCTAGGGGGAGCTATGGGGGCTAAATCACCCCCTGGTGTGGCTCAGAGGGGCTATCTTGGGTCAGAAAGGTGCCCATTGTTGACTCAGAAAGGGCCCATTTCAGGGTGGCCGTTCGGGAGAGGCCGCCTGGGGCGGAATTGACCTCCATCTTGGATTTCTCCCTTCACCGTCACATGTCTTTTTTATGGTGAATGTGCTATAGTAAAACATAAATAAACTCTCCTGGGATCCCCAACCCACTGCTTTACAACAAGAAGAATATGAAGACAACCTTCATTTAAAATATGTGACCAAAATATGGAAGGACTTTTTCCCAAGCCCTCAGACGGCCTCTCCAGAACGACCACCCATTTCAGCCCTGATAAAACCCAATTTAGCCTCAGAAGTCAGAACAGAACCAGTGGAAGTGGTTTCAAATGGAGTGGAACTAAACAAATTATTTGGGGGCGGCATCAGCCAATGCTAAGGGGCCTACTTCGGTTAGCCCCCCCCCCCCGTCACCAAATCCTGGCTGCGCCCCTGACTGTACTAGCTTGGTCACTTGTTTATTTCCTGTTCATCTATTTGATTCATGTTTGTTTTTACCTGGTGACTGTCAGTAATTGGGCCACTCTTGCCTGTTGATTATATCTGAATAAACTAAACTAAACTATGAGCCTCACAAAGACTTGAAATCATATATTTTCATCATATCACCTTGATGATAATCGTTGATAAAATACCTATGGCACAACCACGGTTCACCGTTGCCGGAAAGGCCATTGTTGTGAGATATTCGGGCGCCCAATTTTTACATTGTTATTGACACTGCTTCAAAGATCATAGAGTAAAATGATGGCGCGAAAATCGTTACAAAGTAACACACATTTTTCGTTATCACAGCTAAAAATAGAAAACTAGCCAGCATCACCATCCTACCTACCTCTCCAGCCCAGACCCCTTGCGGCTCTGATTACCGCAAGCCAATCAGCAAGCCAAAAGGGCAGATCGCAAAAATATTGTTTATGTACACCATATTTGTCACATTTGCGCAAGAAATGCACGATAAATCTAAAAAACTGAGCATTATTGAAAAAGTGAACAGTTTAGCCAAGGCTATAGAACAACAGGTGGTCAGCATTCCCTCACTAGATTTTAGGTTTTATACCACATGTTTTTTTAGTTTACTCCCAGTGCATCAAAATGTATCAATTATATTCTTACAAAAACAGACAAATGCTGGCGTACTGAATTCAAAGAGTGAAATAATACAATACTAAATTTCCATTTGATTTGTTTCAAAATAGTGACGCAGACATTTAATATTTCAAACATTATAGAAAACATTAAAGTATAACATTAAAACATATAACGTAACGTAACATTATAACGTAAACATTAAAAAACACAAACAAAAGATTAAAGGAATCAACCATGTTTGCCAGATGTTGAATTAGATGAGTCGCGGTGGTTGCCACGGAAACAAAAGCCTGCATGGCGCCTCCGCGGGCGCGCTGATTGGCGGTATTGACGCACCGTCAATAAAGGCGAAATCTGACGCTTATTACCGTCAGATAAGCTGAAAGTGACCCTATTGGAAGCCGTGCAGAGATCCATAGAACAATTTCTTGGGCACAAATTTGACTCCATTTTGCCAAAACGACCCCAGACGTGAACAGACAAGGGCTTTGGCATCACAGTTATGTATCATCTGCTAAACAAACTATTTTATAAATGCTTAAAGTTGCCACCCCAATACCACCTATTTTCCCGTAGCCCGACATACTAAAGCCGTCTCGCTGTAGAATTCGTGACATCACCGGTCAAATTTTGCCAGGCAAATTGACTGGGCTGAGTCAAGGCCCTAGATATTGATATAGGGCCCTAGATACTGAAACGTACATCAAGTTTCATGATATTCACATTCAATAGATATAGAGCTGGAACCAAGGCCGTATAAGGGAGGTAGATAGAACCGTCCGGCAATAATAGCACCATTTTCGTTTAACATTAGCGTGACGTCATTGGTGCCTACACTCCCCTCGCGCCTCACAATACATGGTACGGTGCGCCATCTTGCGGGCGCTGTAGACGGTTACGGTGGTTTGCTGATACTTCCCCTACATCAAAACTAGTTCGAAATGGCGACTATCAGACACGTATCGACGTGGCTGTATACTATACTGCATTGCGACTCACAAATTGGTATCAAGCCGCCCGAACCTCCATCCGCCGCCGGAGCCGGGGCCCGTCCACCCGCCGCCCGAACCGAGGACTGTTCACCCGCCGCCGTAGCTACCTGAACCGGGATCGTCTACCCGTCGCGGTCTTTATTGGCGACTGTTCATCCTGCGTAGAAACCGCCTGAATCGGAGACCGTATTCCGCAAGCTTTCGCTCTCCTCGCCACGCTCCACAGTCCGACAGGGCACAACACAGCCGCCGGTCCTAAGCCGTGGACACAGGACCCCGCGGCTGACAAACTACTCAATCCCGCTCCACAGTCCGGCAGGGCACAACACAGCCGTCAGTCCTATGAGCCGGGGACACATGACCCCGCAGCTGACAGACCGCTCCACAGTCCCGACAAGGCACAACACAGCCTCCAGTCCTCTGAGCCGTGGACACATGACCCCCGCGGCTGACAGACCGCTCCACAGTCCCGACAAGGTACAACACAGCCGTCAGTCCTATGAGCCGTGAACACATGACCCCGCAGCTGACAGACCGCTCCACAGTCCCGACAAGGCACAACACAGCCGCCAGTCCTCTGAGCCGTGGACACATGACCCCCGCGGCTGACAGACCGCTCCCCAGTCCGACAGGGCACAACACAGCCGCCAGTCCTATGAGCCGTAGACACAGGACCCTGCGGCTGACACACTACCCAATGCCGCTCCCCAGTCCGATATAGCACAACACAGCCGCCAGTCCTATGAGCCGTGGACACAGGCTGGCGACACGCCGTGTCGCTGCTGCCGCCGTTTTGGCCTGGTTCAGCCACCTGATCCGCTGATGCAGACGCGTGGTGATAGCTCATCTGCCGCCACTCGCATGCTGGCGGATCTGCTTGGCGGCGCGCCATGTCGCTGCTGCAGCAGCGACACGGCGCGCTCTTAGCACGGTCTTAGTCTGGTTCAGCCACCTGATTCGCAGACCAACTTGCGGGCGATCGGGTGATCCGGCGATCCAGGTTTGATCGCTTCATCAGCAGATCGGCCAGTAGACGGCCAACTATGCCCAGCTGCCGATCTGTGTTGCGACCCATCGCCAGGTGGAACAGCAGCTCGAATTCCTCCACCACACTCATCTACGCTGGCGACGGCACCATCAGGCTGCACTGGCTGACAGCCCGGATCCAGGAAGACGGCTGGATGGCGCCTCGCTCGTTGGCCTCCCGAGTGTCGGATCCAGATCTCGACATTTGGCAGCCACGTAACCAGCCACGAACGCCAGGGCTTGCTGCGCGAGACTGGACCCACCACCCGATATCTGCTCAGCCCGTCACTGTGGAGCCAGCGGCACCGGTCACCCCGACCGGTGCCGCTGGCTCCACAGTGACGGACCCAACGGATCGCTCCAGCTCGTCCACTTCTCTGGACGACTGGGTCTCGGCTAGGTCCTCGATCTGAAACCACAGGTATGCATCCTTTAAGCATACTGCATCATTTTAAAGACATGGAGTAAAAGCAGGAACAAATTTGCACTATTATTCTGCGGTCTTGCAACGTGGAATGCACCGCTCATCGGACGGTTCACGTTGGGAGACGGTAAGCCGAGCTATATGACAAAAATGCAGCAATAATTTGATCAAACCTCATCAAATTTTACTTAATAAAAAGGTTAAATTAAAGTTCACGGTTTTTCAGCACTGAACACAGGAAAACGGCTCAGAAGATGACTGTCATGTTTATCCACAACTCACACACATTTGGACAAACCTATTATTTTTGTTTCCTCTACAGAGGAATTTAGAGGTGGATGAAGGTAATTTGACATGTATTATTTTTCTCTTCATCCTGAATTAATAATAGATATAATTCAAATAGATCAATGTTGGCATTTCTACCATAGCTTAGGATTCAGTATGTTTTGGGATTTGATTTTTGGACATTTGGGGCTCAGGCTGGGATTCAAAATAAGAATATACATTAGAATAGTTGAATCATAGCGTATATCGTAGCGTATATCTATACATATGGAACATACCAAGGTCAAAGTGAGTATTTAGATATAAAGTTGAACCAGCAAAGCTTGTATCACTCTATCACTATATATTCAGTATACATTAAACAATTCCGCTCGGTTATGAATGGGCGATGGACCCTGCAGCGAGCAGTTTCTTTAGCGTACTTTACGATATGTATCACCCTGACAACGACAAGAGACGAGAGTTGCAATAAAAGACCATTACATTACAACCAGATCAGTATAAAGAACAATTTATATCAATTTTAACATCGCATTCCACAAATTGTCACTCACCTCAGCATATGCCTCAGCAAAACCGCCGCATCGCGAGAGCTCCAATGATCAACAACGCAACCGGCAAATGACGCAACCGGGGAGTCCAAACTCCATATGGCAGCACGGCGTACATTTTCCTACTAGGCCATAGGGTTCCATGTTAAAAGCCATTTTACGGGCAAACTGTTTTTTTTATCTGCAACCGATACGACAAAAAAAAGTAGCTAGAAATGAAGCGTAAACATTTTTCTTTCGATTTCCGGGTTCAAAAGTCTACGCCGTGAGGTTCGTTTTCGAGCTATTAAGCATCTCGCGAACCCATGCAGATCGAGCGATGGCCAAGCACGGGTTCGAATCCCGCTGCAGACAACAATTTTTCAATTCGACGGAATGAGGAAACGACGTGAATAGTCAGACTGTGGCCTTTTGAAATATTATATTATTGCTAATGATCTCATGATATCAACTAAATAATTAATGTATTATATATTCATTAATGCATTTATTATTTAGTTATTATCATGTGAGAAGACCATTAGCAATGCAATACTATAAAAATATAGGTATCGTACGTGATTAGGAATATCATATTTTAGGCAACATACTGTGGCAAAAATATCCGATCTAGACATCA